>VNJV01007296.1:0-39175 GCA_008042635.1 Drosophila nikananu
TGGCTCTGAGAAAATCAATTTCTTTCTTATTTCAGTGGATGCAGTTGAAGTAGAAATGGTATGCTTTAACACAAAAGCAGTATCTCCCATTTTTTCCCTTTTGGCTGAAATTGATGCTGCATGGACAAGAAGACTTGTATTATTTTCTTCAATATTAGCCAGATCCGTTGCCATTTTTCTTTTGAGCCGTGATCCTGCATCACTGTAGGAGAGTCGTGGGCGTCCCATTTGACAGTCTGAAGCGACTTGGTTGTTGTTTTGTTCCACGACAACCATCATGGTGGATGAAAGCCAACTTGAATGTTTTTTTTTAAATACTTCAATTGTACGGTTACATTTAGCCAGATTTTTCTGTAAAAACAGGTGAAAGCTTCTAATCTGCTTAGCGATTTTAGCTTTCTCGTCAATAGTACAATCAATAAATTTAAATTCGCCAACAACCCAGTCAACTAAGGCTTTTTCATTGCGACCTCCTTTGATCCATTCATCCAGCAGAACCGATCGGCTAATCTCAAACTTGGCTTTAACGGCAAAATATAAAGAGAATAGGCAAATTTAGGCAAAAGGCGATACTAACATCAATTTAATTACACTTTTGAGTAAACACATCAGTTATTAGTTTTTGGCACAAGTTGGCACAAATTATTTCTCACTCCACAATAGACGAACACTTTGGTTAGATTTTGGCTAAACTAAGACGTAAACAAAGACAACAACAACTACAACATGGAACACATAATTCTAAATCAGTAAGTTATATATGTATTAAGCATACCTTGACCTTTATTTTCCATTTTATTTGTAAATATTTGGACACGTGGTGTTTTTTTAACAGAAACACAAAGTTGAGTAAAAGCTTCCCGCCAATTTTGCTTGAACAAACAGCTGATCAAACAAATGACTTTGTTATCGCATAAAAAATGCAGGGTTGCAACTAAAATGTTTTTAAATATCGTTCTGATGTCCCTAATGTATGCTCTTTCATAATATATAGTTAAATTTAAGATATAATTAACAAAATTTTTCGACTTTATGCCAAAAAATGGGGAATCTGGCCCAGTGTGCACCGGCACGAGAAGGACAGTGTTGGAAAAGGTTGCGCAGCGAATAGGAATGCTCAGGGCAGTGGTGACAATTTAGCTTTTTTTAGGGGTGTTTGGGGAAATATCGGTGTTTTAATTCAGTGCATTTAAAGACAAAAGACTTAATAAGAATAACTTAATAATATATCTTAAGAAAGAATAGCTTTCAAAAATAAGCATATTTAAAAATGCCTTTTAAAATAAAAATTTAAAAATGCCTTTTAAATATGCTATACTTTTTATAATACTTTTTTAAAGTATTAAAAAAAAGTAAACTCCTATTTTTTGGAGTAAATTTGAGTCCGCTTTCTCTAGTTCCTTCCCTGCAGTCCCTGCATCCAGCCTCGCAGCCTGCCGCCCGCCCTCCTCCTGCCCGCCAGCCACTCCAGGACAAAGACCACGCTGGCCAGGCTCAGGGCCAGCAGGTGAATGCGAAAGGCGCCCATTATTATCTTCCAGGTGATCCGCCCCAGCACCTTGCGATCGTTATCCCCGTCCGCCAGCTCCACGTAGCGCTGATAGCGCCTTCCGATCTGCGCAATGACGCCGGCGCCCAGCAGCTGCTTGATCTTCCGGTCCACCGCCGGCCGGAGAAAGGAGCGCCGCGGAAAGTAGATGACCAGCTGGTACATGTAAATCGGTTGCCGCACAAAGGTCAGCCGTGTGGTGTGCCGGTGCCTGTGGTTCCAATAGGCCAAATTGCTAACCAGCGAAATGGTGGTCAGCCGCTCTCCAGGCGCCGCCTCCTGCACTCTCGCAAAACGCTCCCCAAAAGACTCGCCCAGGTGACGCGTCTGATTGAGGGGATAGAAATCATGGTAGCCATTGGAAACCAGGGTGTAGTTCTGCCCAATCAACCCGGCCAGATCCTCGGGCAGCGGTCGATGGTGCGGCAGTCGCAGGACATCGAAGAGGCGAGCCTGATAGGCGCATCGCAGGACGAGGGTGAGCAGCAGCCAGCTGGCCAGAAGGTAGCGCAGAAACCCACTTCCCGGCAGCCTCTCAATGCGGATCGGGTTGCCCACACTCACTGAGACGAGGTTCTCCCAGGGATGCCTCAAACCGAGCCGAGAGCGCAGGCAGCTGGCACTTACAGCGGCCAACAGCATCACCGCCACAATGCAGGCCCAAACCTTCCCCCGAAACGGCAAGATGAGCGGTCCGAAGCGACCCAAGTACCGCTCGCGACGCACCACCAAAACAAAGTGACTCTGGTGGTAAACCGTCGACTTGGAGAATTGCCAGCGTCGCCTATCGGAGCCACTCAGCCCGCCGATGGCCAGTTGGGCGCTCTCATTGGCCAGCTGGGCAAAGCAACCGGAAACATTGCCTTCGCCAAAAATCTGGCTGGTTTCGCTGGGCACATACAGACTTATACGGAAGCGGAGAGCCCGTGACAGCAGCTGAAGCAGCTCCCAGTCGATGCCGGAGAGTTGGTGGCCCGGCACGGGCTCTCGACTGGACGGGGATTCCCCTCCGTGCCCCCTGTAGATAAGGTGAGGCGGTAGGATATTGGCACTCACATTGAGTGGACAATCGCTGAAGTCGCCATATCTAACAGGATACAAATCGGACATCTCCTCCTGCGGCTCACCAGTGGCCAGGTCAAAGTAATTGCTCCGCCACACCGTTATGCCCGGCGTGCAGTTCTTCTTGAAGAGTTTGTACGCAAAAGTGTTGACCTGGCCGCCCACCAGCTGGGCCACCACCACCACATTGAGGATCGGACGTCGCAGATTTCTAACGATTATGTTGCCGGCGGTCTCGCGGATCGATTTGTTGGTCTGCAGCTCAGTGACCACCACCACAAAGAAGAACTCACGTTCCAGCATGGCATCGGTAAAGATAAAGTCTTGTTCACTGCGAAGAAGATCAGTTTTAGCGTTAAACCAACACTCTGGAATCCCGCTCTCACTTGAAGGCCAGTCGATCGTTGACCACGAAAAGCGTGTAATCCCAGGAGGTCTCCTCCGGTGAGCCACGTTGCAGCAGGACGGTGATGTCCGGCGCCAGGCTCCACAGCAACTCATCCACCAGCCTGCGCTGACGCTGGTCCAAGGCCATGGGACACAACAGGCAACTCTGGCGGATCACCAAAGTGTTCATCCTGCTGGCTATGTAAGTTTTGGTCAAGTAGCTGGTGGCACTGGCCAGGCGCTGGGTATTGAGCTCATCCTGGGCAGTGTCCTGGAGCAGGTGCTGTCCTTGAAGCTGATTGCGCGGCAAAAGCGAGACGAAGAGCAACCACAGGATAGTGAGGCGCATGATTGAATGGCACTCGCGACTCCAAGCCAAAGGGCCTGAAGCTAATGGAATTGCTGTCCACTGGGGTTAGATATTTGCGAGATACGGAAATACGAATACAAGGACTATCGCCAGGCTTAAATTAATTGCAAGTGGACGTAGAGGACCTCGTTTGCCAACAATTTTTATATCGATGGGGTGGTAATAAATGAAAGAATGGGGGGAAAAATGGGTATAGAGCAGGAAATTGAGTTATATTATATTAAAAAGTATATTACAAAATATAGTAAAAATTTAGAAAGTATTTATATAACAATTTTGAGTAACATTTATTCTTCTTAACGTGAGAAAAAGATGATAAAAAATTAAACTTACTTGTGATAAAAAGTATGACTAAGTAAACTTAAACCTAAGATTTAGCTGGAAAATTCGTACAAGTTTTTCAAAAACTCTTAAACTCTTGAGGTTATTTTTATTCAAACAAATATTATATTTCCTTTAGTGTTCAAGGCTTTTAAGCCTTTATTTCATTGCTCAGAAAATTCCAGAAAAATCCTGCTAACTCCAAGGCCTTTCCCTGACCCATTTTCCAGCATAAAGATGACTCTTTTTTGCCCCCATCTCTGTGTGTAACCAATACGTTGCTTGATATAGAAATTTACGAGCAATTGGTTGGCTTTAAATTGAGTCAAGGCTGGTGACCAGCCGGTTCCCCCATCAGTCAGTCGTGAGCCAGGGGCCCTGGCCAAAGGCAAACCAGCAGCAGAAGCAGCAGCAGCGGCAATAAGCGCACTTCTTGGTAATTTAAGAAGCTGCAGGGGGGCCAGGACTTGACCAGGGAGTGGGCCAGGGTTCACTTGATGTTATTTTACAAGGACACGCGCACAATTTATAATAACGTTGTCCTCCTCTCTTCAGGCAGAGTCACAGCCACAGCCTCAGAATCCGCTTCAGCTTCAGCTTCAGCTTTGGCTTTGGCCAACGAAAGATTTCCCTTGGTTTTTCCTTTTCTGCAAGTGTGTGTGTGTGTTTGCAAACGAGAAAAATGAAGCGAAACAATTCCAAGTAAGCAAACAAAACTGATGGAAGATAATCTACTTGAAGCATACTTTAAGGCGTATCTAATGGTCCTTTTAATGTTTAAACACGCTTTCGTCCTGGCCACCCCCCAGCACCCACTTTCTCCTGCTGCTGCTCCTGCTCCTCCTCCTCCTCCTGCTCCTCCTTCTGCCTGGCCAAACCAATGTCCCATGTTTATTTTATCCACATCATCAGCGCTCAAGTCGCCGGAGTCTCGGAGTCTCCTGCCCGCCCCCTCATCCCACCGCCACTGTCCGTCCGTCCGTCTTTGCGGCTGGCTTTTTCTCACAGTAGCCGGCCAATGTCACGTTCACCCACAGCTCGCAGGACCCAACCCTGAGTCCTTGTTCTCAAAAAAAAAAAAATACAACAAAAAAAAGCACCCACTTACTCGCCTTCTTTCTACAAAAAAAAAAACAAAACACTGAGAAAAATTAAAGGGTATTACAATATAATTGATATATATTAAACAAAAATATATTTACTTAAAACCTCAAAGAAAATATTATATTGTTCGACTTATCAAATATTTTAAATATCAAAAATATATCGCTGTGAATTTCATCGAAAAACTTTATTACAGTATATTTTATTTTATTTATTTATTGTTATTTATTTGATTTATTTGTCTCATTCGCGCGATTAATATAAAAAATAATATAAATATTTCTCATCGAAAATATTATAAAGTTCGATTTATAAAATATTTTAAATATCGAAAATATCGCTATGAATTTCATCGAAAATCTTTACTACATTTTATTTTATTGTATTTATTTAATCTATTTATCAGCTTTAAAATATAATTTATGAAAATTATTGATATTATTGCTCAATCAATCAATTTTATTAATTTTTTTATATGCTTAGTATAAAAAAATATATATATAAAAAATATATAATTTTTAATATATATAATATTTAATATATATTATTTAAAATATATTATTTAATATATATTATTTAATATATACCTATATATTCAAGGTAGACTTTCTCGCAGTGCACCTACCCGCTTTTTAGGGCCGCCTGTCGCTGGCCGTCGCCTGCGTCTGCGGCTTCTTTTCTGTGTTTATTTTATCATCATAATTTCGCATTTCTGCTTTTATGAATTTTTAATTTGCACAGCCAGGGAAATCCGCATGGCTAATGTCTAATGGAGGCTGAAAGCTGAAGGACGGACCGGCAGATAAGTCGATGATCTGTGGGGGGATCGAACGAGTGTCTATTTTTGGTAGCCATTTTACGTGCTCGGTATCCAGAAAAAGGGAGAATTTTGAAACCCCAAACTTAAAATCAATACCTTGAATGCAATTAAATAATTTTAAAATATTTTAAACTAACCAACTAAGTTTTGTGACCATTTAAAAGCCGCCCTGATTTTGGCATGAACACTTTCGAGGGGCTTCCCCTGTTGGCTAAACCACAAATATGGCACTGCCTTGATGCTGGTGGCATCATTATCCTGGTTGCCACATGCCGCCGCCGCCACTTTGCCCACTTTGCCCACTTTGCCCACTTGGCACCCACTTTTTCGGCAGCAAAAAGGAACAAGGCGAATCGAGAGCGAGTCCTTTGCGAAAAACGATTACGCACTAAGCCTATAACTTATGTTGATGTTTTCTTTCCGTCTTAACATTTGCAAATTTGTCATTTTTTTCCTTTGTGCCCCCAGCTTCTTTTCCTGCTCCTTCTCCTGCTCCTGCTTCCCTTAGAGCGAGGGCTGAGCCCAGGCTTTATCTCACCAGAGTCCTGTTTGAGTCCCGTCCGTTTGCTCGTGGCTTTTCCAACATTTTTTTTTCGTACTTCTCTGGCACATCTTAAGTAGTCGCTGCCCCGGCAGTTTTAAGTACTGTTTGCTTATTCCAGGAGCGTTATCTCTGGCCCAACTCCTGCTCCTGCTCCTGCTCCTGCCCCAGATACAGCTCCAGCTCCTCCTTCTGTGTATCATATTAAACTAATCCTAAATGGTTTCTTCACGGTACATTTGCTGGCACTTGTTAGGCAGAAGCCGCAATCCGCAATCCGCAATCTGCCCCCACAATATGCACCTGCATATTGTTGGCATTCTGCCGGCTGTGGCTCCTATATATTTATAAGTACGAGTACCTACAAAATTAACAACAAATCCCCCAGAGAAGTCGAAGAAAAGCGGATACCATGCCAGGGGATATGTGTATATATATATACAATATATATTATATATATATATATATATTGGTAGAGTCAAATGCGATTAGGGACTGACTTTATTTTCTCCAGAGACACTGCCTCGGCGGCTTATCCAAAGGGGGCCAACAGCAGGCAGCCAGGTGAAAACTCATTGGAAAAACATACGAAAATATATTGGCATTTTGAGTTAACAAAAGAAGGATTAAGTGCAGAAATCAACTGGAGATGAGGAGGTATTTTAAACCAGTTTAAGGTGGTTTAAACCCACTATAAGGTTTATCATATTTAAGGGAGGGAAAAATATAATAAATTTAAATATAATACATTCTTTAGGGATTAATTATAAAAATAAAATATAGAATAAATACAGATCTTAAGACAGTTTCAGCTAACAATATGCACATTATATTAAATATATAAGAAGACTTTTATATTTATTACATTAAACTGTTTAAGGATTATATTTATGTACCTATAAATAAACTATAAAATAAGAAACTAATTTAAAAGAGTTTAATTTTGGAATTTCGAAGTTAAATTAAGTGGAACTAAAACATTTCATTTTGAAATTTTCAAGTTAAATTATGTGGAACTCAAACATAATTTAACTTCGAAATTTCAAAATTAAACTCTTTTAAATTTATGTCTTATTTTATAAAATACTATATAAGATACTTACTTATACATACTTATATATATACTTTTTAAAATACTTAAATACAATTGTCAAGGAATAACTTTTTACTTGAATATAAAATAAATATATACTTAATTACCAATTTTATCTAAGCCATTCAACTCTCAATATTTAGAACAAGACTTCCTTTGTATAAAATAAAATGTATTATTTAATATAAATGTATTAAACATTAAGGAACTAATTTTAAATTAGTTTTTGCAAGAATTATTAAAGATAAACCTTAAAAGAAATAAAATGCTTAAAGCTTTGGTTAAATATGAAATAAATTATTATTACTTTTATTGGAATAACAAATATAAATTTTTATTACAAGAGCAACTAATGCCTTCAGGCTAATAAAATAAATAATTATTATGTTTTAAGCCAGTTTAAGCTACATTAAATATTATTCAAATGCAGACTGCTTAATATATACAATAAAATGCTTTAAGTATTAAATTTAATTAAATAAATAAATATGTTCAAAAGCAGTTTAAGTGGAAAATATCCACCTTAAATAATATATACATCAAATAAAATGCTTAAATCTTTAATTAAATTTAAATATAAATCAGTTTCATCTAGATTCTATCCACATTAAGTAATATACAAGAGCAGGCTCCTAATGTATAAGGAAATATAAAATATATAACAATTTCAAACCCCTTTCACCAATTATTCATTGAAAATAATATTCAAGCCAGGACTCCATGATATATTTGATGAAACACTTTGAAAATCATTACATCAATTGTTTTGTCAACATTTCTGGATGTATTTAAACCCACCTCCCGCCTGTGCATATATATGTAAATACGAGTTCGTTCTGGAATAAATAAATACATCAACAAGGCGCAGAGGAAATAGCCACTGAGTGCCGAGAGTTACCTCAACTTGCCAAATGTAAACATAATTATTCAATTAAATGGGCCCTCAATCAATCAACCAATCCTTCAGCTTGTGGTGGTTGGGCGGGTCCCAGGGACCAGAGATCTCGTACAAGTATCGCCACATTGATTAATGGCTTTCCGAGCGAATGTAAAATTGAATGCCGCTAATTGGGCAACAAATTAGAAATCTATGAAAATAATCAACAACACCGCACCCCCTGGAAAATGGACTGAACTTGGCCATCGGGACTTAACTGGGCTCTGTATTATGGATTATTTGGCCGGCATATATCCAGGCTTACACAATATAAATACGAGTTTACCCTCTCTGTGCATGTGACGTCGACTTTAATTCGAAAACTCCCGTCCGAACGGCGTTCATTTATGAAGTTATGCGCTAATAAATAGTTCACAATCGACTATAAATTGGCAGTTTCGGCTGGCCAGCAAAAGGGAGGCGGAGTCCATATATAGGGAGCTGCCGCAAAATGATAATAATTACGTGCATTATGTTTAATGCAGGCGATGAACAAAATGAATGAAATGTGTGCGGGGCAAATGGGGGGAAAATGGGGGGCTCGGTCAATGTGTGGCCATTGATTTCAGCTTTTAATTTGAGGCCATTGTTCTAAGGCAAAGACACTGAGACAAAAAGGGACTTTGCTCTAGTTTCACTTCATTGTATAAAATATATACATAAGAAAATAAAAAATTTTCCAATAAATACTTTCTGAAAAACACCCTAAAAATAAGGTCACACTTATAATAAACGTGAATAAGGTCATACAAATTAAATACAAAAAATAAAATAAATTTCTTACCTTATTAGAATGGGGTTTGCTGGTCGATAATTTGAACCATGTTCAACAGGTAAGCCAAAAATCCTGACTTTATGCATTTTCTGAAAGAAAGAAGGTCACATTTATTATTATATAAATAAACAACACATCTTCTTAAATTTCAAATGTTTTACAAGAAAATAATTAAATAAATATACATATATAATTCTGGTATATTAAACTTTTTTATAAACCTACCAAGGCATACAATAAATATATTCTAAATAAAAATACAAAAATTAAGGTCACACTATTTTTATAAATATATTATAAATTTCCCACTTGTTACACTTAGAATTTATATATAGTTATAAACCTTAACAAGTCCTGATAAATTTTTCTGCTTAAATAAAATTTATAAAATGTACCATGCATTTTTTTTTTTATTTATTTTTATTTACATAACTAACCAACTATTTGTTCTCAGTGCCTTTGCATATGTGAACGAGGAGGTTAAATGCGAGTGCATGTAAATGTTGGCGCCGTGGCCAAACAATAGCCGCTAGTTAGTTTGCTGGCCGTTCGCTTTGCAACTATTATATCCCGATCCTTACACTCCACTCTCCTCTCCCCACCCCACCCCACCACACTCCCCTTTTTGTGTGTTGCATTAATTAAAACACAATCATCGAAAAATTATGCATGCCGCTGCCTCGATGACTCGCTGGGCACAAATTTTATTTATTGAACGTTAAAGGCATTCAAACAAATAACATAAAAGACCCCCGAAAAACCGCGAATACCCCCAAAAACTAAAGCCTCTGACATTTGACAGTTGATTAGCTGTGGGAAAATGTGGGAAAACTAGAGGGTTTAGAGGAAAATTTGGTAAATTTGTTAGAGCAAAGGGGAGCCAGCAGAAATAAATAATAATTGGGTAATAATTGGAAGCTTCTTTTAGGGAATAAATACCCCAGAAATTTTTATTATTTTCCACTGAAAATATAATACAAGTTTTGAGGAAAAATCTGTCATCTTTGGGAAAAAGCTTTGATAAGCGCCCTCTAGAGCGGTTTAATTGAACTGTAAATACTGCCGCCAATAGGTGGCGTCTCTAAGAGTCAGAAGAGGGATTTTCTTCTTACAAAATAATAATGGTTTTTTTATAATTGTATTTATTGCTTTAAATAAATTTAAATATATTTAAACGAAAAGTAATTTGTGCTCTATTAAAGTTAAATATAATAAATATAATATAATAATATAAATATATAAATATATTATATATTAATCAGCATCAGCAGTATAATCAATCTAGCCGTATTTTGCTCATCTTTACAATTTGATTTTTCTAAAACCGTTTGTTGGTTGTATAAATAAAATAAATATAAAATTATATAGATACAAAAATATATAGAAATTATATACATAAAATAATATATTTAAAATTAATTTGGCATTTTTCCCTTTATAAATTCTTTGAAATGTGTTCAGATTGAGTGTTAATTTCATGCGTTAATTTCGTGAAATGTAATTCCACAACAACAAGCTTAATGACAGCACATAACCCCACAGCCCACATGGGTAAATACATTAAATTCCGCATTTGCAACTAAACTGGAAACTGGAAACTGGAAGCTGGAAAATGGAAACTACAAAGCGAATCAGTATACAGCAGCGGTAATGACAGTAACACGCATTGAGTTGAGTCCGGCGAGCAACAATACCAATTACAGATGCATCGATACGAGGCACTGAGAGGAAAATTGGGTATTTAAATAGTTTCAATAATTTATTAAAACGTTTTCGAAGCTATTTCAGGTTTAAGCAGGCAAATATATAATTTTTTACATATTTTTAAAAGCCAGTGGACTTAATTTACTTAAATATTTTTAACTCTTAAATTAAATAATATATTTAATTATTTAAAATAGTACCTATTTCTACATATATAACATAAAATATTTTTATTATTTAAATTATTGAACTATAAATCATAAGAAAGAGTTGAAGAAACTCTCAGCTCCAGTGACTTAATCACTTTTCAACCTTAAAAATCTAAACACATGTACATCTAATATATTCTCAAAAATTTCCCCTAAAACAAATCTTCTCACATTTTTCCTACACTGTAAGAAGCAGCAACCGGAAGTGGAATCATTAACCCTGAGAGCCCAAAGTGCTGCATTAATTACGGTTATTGAAAATCAAAACATAAATGCCAGTTAAGCACATTGCAGTGTGTGTGTTGCGGAGATATTAACCGGAGGAGCAGCAGAAGGGATTTGGGGAGAGGTCCTGACAAGTCCTGAAGTGAAACCGAACTGTAAATCGTATTAAAATAATTACATTTAATGGCTGCCGATCGCCGAGAGACCGCCGAGGGAAACTCATTTGTTTTTATTAACGCCACATGTAATTGCAAGCATTGCACGTTGCATGTTGCACATTGCACATTGCATGTTGCACGTGCCCAGCCATATGCAAAATGCGCAGAAAAGGACCGAATAGTTAACGACTATTTAACCAGAAGGAATTAACCTCATTTTCATGGTTTCATAATTAATCCAATTTGTTCAACATATAAATTTTGCCGAGTCTCGAAAGTTTTATTTTTTTGTTTGCTTCTTTATTTCTGCAAGTTCTTGGTGTTGTTGTTGTAATTGTTGGTGTAATTGTTGTAATTGTTGTAATTGTTGTTGTTTTTCCGCCCCCATCAGACCGATCATAATTGGAAATTTATTATCCACCGCGGAGTTGTCGACAGGGGAATTTTGCTGTAATCAATATGCAATTGTGTTGCTTTCCCCTCTCCCTCACGGACCACGTGGCGTATACGCAATGCGGACAATCAGAAGCCAGAGAAACAGAAGCCGGAAAAGCAGTGGAAAGGGGAGAAGGATAAGGAAAAGGAGCTCGGTAATAGCAACAAGAACAACTTCATGCGCGGCCACAAACAAGGGCAATTATGAAACGCCATCGCAGTTATGCCCAAGAGGCGGCTGTCTGGCAGTCGTGAAGGGTTCGTGCGGGGATTGGTGGCAAAAAGAAGCTGCGTGTTTTGGAAAATTACCCCCAGGAAAAACTGGGAAAAATTTAAGAGTCAAAGCTGGAGAAAATGGGAAACAGTGGAATGTAAATTCCTGACCCCGAGGCAACTTTCAAAGCTGTGGCTGTCCCAAAGAAAAAGCTTTCTATGATTTTCGAAAACTATGATTTTTTGATGTTATGTTGATTTTAGATATTTGAATGTTATGCTACATTATCATTTTATGCTATTTTTATTATGCTGTTATGTTAAACAGAAGTTTGAAAATATATATTACATTTTACATTCTGTTAATGTAAATTCGTTGTACATATCTTAATGTAGCCAAAATCTTCTTTTAGAAAATAATGTTGATCAAACATATGTAATTATAAATTTTTAAAATAAATAAAACAAATTAAATTATTCAAATCTTATTTACTTTTCTATTTGGAAAAGGAAATGTTTATCTAATTTTCATGTATATACAGTCTTGATTTGGGAAAAAAGGAATTTAACTACAGAAAGAGGCTTTTTAAATAGTGGAGGATTGAAAAATTCATAAATAACAGTAAAAATAATTAATAGTAATAATAAAAGGTAAATAATAAAGAATAATAATAAATTATAATAAATTATAATACATAATAATAAAATAAAATAAATACAATAAAATATAAATATAAACCATTCAATTTATATCGGAACTAACACAAGTTCTTGTTGGGTTAATAAATCTGCACATTGAGTTTACATATAAAAAAAAAAAAACAATTTTTTGTAATTACAAAAAAAAAAATAAAATATAAAAAACTTGTTTAAAATTTTCAAATTAAAATTTTTTTTTTTACATTTAAAAAAAATTTAATTGGGATTCCAAATATATATGACTTTTGGCAATCTTTGTTTTTTTGACCAGATTTTCAGGGACTTTAAAACGATATTTATTGAAATTTTTATATGCCATAAAATGATGAATTTTAAATTGGTTTGATCAGGATTTCAATATAATATTAAATCGGTACATTAGACAGATCAAATTGGTTAATTAGATACAATTTTAACGGATTTTTCTAAACTTTAAATTTGAAACCATTTCTTTTAATTTTGAAAATTTTTGAAAGTTTGTAGAAATATATATTTTTACAATTTGGTATTTTTTATTGGTTAAATTTTTTATAAGCAATATATGACTTTGGGAAATCAGCTATGCAATGGTCTCAAGAAGACCTCATATAAGAATATATATTTATATATATATATAAGAGAAACAAATCGATATTTATCGCTATAGTTTTAATATAGATATTAAAGTTCAAAAAATCATTAACCAAAAGAAAAGAGCATTAATTTTCAATAGAAATTTCAATCCAATTCGATTCTTATAAACCTTATAATTATATCCATCCCATAAAGTTTGCAACAAGTAACCTGGAAGGACTCCGAATTATAAGTATAACTTAGCCCGGACACACTCCCTGAATTGTTATACGAAGGATTCAAAGAGCATCTCGCATCAGCAGTTTTTTTAAGAGTTCACAGGGTCAAGTCGGCGCATGACCCGCGAAGTTAACAGGGCAGAAGAGCGACCCATTACTTCGTCCGTTCTCTTAAGAAATCCTGTTAACTGCCAAGACACTTAGCCGGGTTTCGATCCGAGCCATAATTATTATGGCCACAGCATCCGACGCTCTCTTTTATTGGCCACAACGCCGACGCCGTGAGAGTCGGAAAAGTCGCTGGGAAATAACAGTCGAGGGAGAGTGACATGTTTTGCCGGCTTCTATTTGGAACTCTGAAGAATCTGCGACATTTTTTTGAATGGGAGCACCACTCAGTTAACCCTTCAGCCGTCCATATCCTGCAGGCCATCGAATAAATCTCAATTACCTTTTCGGCAACAAATCACTGGCGTTGCTAATGCAGCCAAAAAATATATACAATAA
This sequence comes from Drosophila nikananu, assembly GCA_008042635.1. Lineage (NCBI taxonomy): Eukaryota > Metazoa > Arthropoda > Insecta > Diptera > Drosophilidae > Drosophila > Drosophila nikananu. Next base: position 13,901 of record VNJV01007296.1, read on the forward strand.
AAATTCGAGGGGCTTTTGGGAGGGTAATGTGTATGTGAAGCCTCTGAGATCTTTTTAGATTTGGAAAATATATGTTCATTTAATTAAATTTAAGGTAAATATTAAGGAAATGGTTATCAAAATATTTTCTTAAATGTGATATAGGTGATATTGCAGCAGGTTATTTAAATAATATCTCTAAAAAAGATTCCTGATTGTTTAAGTGCTTGAAAATATATTTAATATATAAATAAGCTTATAATTTAAGGAGAACAATATTGTTTTTCAAGGTAAGTTAAGATAACGCATGTTTAATGAAGTAAAACGTGTTTTAAAATGTAGAAAACTGCAGGAAAGTAGTGTTAACAAAGTAGTAAATGTTATAATTTATAAACTAGACAAATATTTTGACTGAGAATTAAATAAAAAATGCCTCTATTTAGTGCTTGAAAATATATTTAAAATATAAATAAGCTGATAATTTAAGGAGAAAAATATAGTATTTAAAGGTAAGTAAAGGTTACGCATGTTTAATGAAGTAAAAGATTTTTAAAATCAAAGAAAACTGAAGAAAAATAAAGTTACCAAAGAAGTAAATGTTATAAATTATAAATTATATATCCACTAGACAATAATTTAAGTTAAGAAATAAATAAATTATACCTATATTTAATTAAAAATAAAACTTACACCTTCTCCAGGCTTAAACTCATTTATAAACATTTTAAAAAATATGTTTACTACCACCCAAACTTCCCTTTAAAATCGATGTACCTTCAAACCCATCAAGATGGGCCGCCATCAAGGATTACCAGGGCCCAGGACTCTACCAAATTGGTTGGGCATTAAAGGGAATAATATACAAATCAGCCTGCTGCTTGCTTATTTATTAATTCGGCCCGGGGAAGGGGAAGGGGACCTGGGGCAATCCACAGGCAATAAATCAAGCTGAGTAACAGCTATCTTACAGCCGGAACATCAACTATATTGTTTGGGCCCTTTTTTGTTTTGCTCCTCCAGTGTCCCCATACATTTCCCCCCATTTTCGAACGGAAGCTTTCGCTTCCAACGTCTTCATTTTGCAGTCATCACGTTTCGCCCACCGTCCCCGGCACATTTTCGCCTTTTAATTTCGCACTTGGGTCATTTTGTTGTTTGGTGTGGATTATAAGACCACTTCATATTCATGCAACTAACAACCGACCCGGCACAAGGCACAAAAAAACTGAGAAACAGAGAAACCGGGAGGGAAAATGGGAGCCAGCCCCCTGGAAAGCCAGACGCTGGCCGGAGGTAGGCGTAAAAACCAGCTGCCTTTTGTATTTAGCCACAAAAAATAAAAGGAAAAAGAGGGGGGGTCCGGCAGCCGGCAACAATAAACATTTCCAAGTGCAAGCTGACCGAAATGAAAGGCCAAAAGGTTTTCGCCGGGGCCAAAAGGCAAAAACAGTCAACGGCACAAGTAGAAACAGGAAAGGAAGCGAAAAGGGCGGCCAGAAGCGGTCCTGGGATCGGGAGAACTCTATTTTTTACACGGCTAAATAAAGAGAGTTGTTAAGGAAACCTAAATATATTTTAAAGAATATTTTAAGTGGAGACAAAAAGATTTTTTCAGTGGTTTTATTCAATACTTTATAGGGTTTATAGGTTTTTACGAAATGTCTTACAAAAATCGTTAACAAAACTTCGACAATTCGTTAATTAATATAAATAAAATCTTCGTTCTTTAAATTAATTAAGGAAACTTAAAAAATACTTAAAGAACTATTAAATGCAGATCTAAAAGGAGATTTTATAAATTATTTTATAGGGTTTATAGGTTTTCACAAATTTCCTAAAGAAAATCTTTGACAAAGCTTTAACAATTTGTTAAAAAATGTTAATAAAGTGTTCGTACTTTAAATTAATTAAGGCAACTTAAAAAATATATTTAAGGAATATTTAATGCTGAGCTGAAAATATTTTCTGAATTAATTGAATTAATTAAAAATAAATAAATGAACTGATTTTAAACATAAAAAATACTTTAGTTTTAACTCAAATTTATATAAAAAATGCTAAACACAAAGACTATAAAATAAACCAGCTAACTTTATGAGTCCTTTCAAGTTTTCAGTTTAAATTTCAATGAAATGAAGCTGCAAACTTTAGTAAATATATTCCATAATTTATTCAGATTTTTTCCCAGTGCTCTCTGGCACTTCAATGTCTGCTGCTGGGACAATGTGATGGCGCAGGAAAATATAAAAAAAAGAAATGCAGAAAAAACGCACAAGAAAAGGCACAAAAGTAACAACTTAATTTCTGCTCCTTTTCAGCCTCCCCGCTGCTCGGTTAGGTCCTTGGAACTCATCCCGGCGACATCCCTGGCCATCCATTGAAAGGCAGTCCATCAATCAGTGGAGTGGAGCGCAGCAATAGAAAATAGAGCGAACTAGGAGATGATTGGGACCGAGTCCGAGGCATCCATTCTTTGCCCTCACCAAGGAGACCGGAGACCACCTTCGAGGGCAACCGACATATTGCCATAAATTCATATTTCCCCAAAAGGGGCCACCGGACGCCGTCATTAGGTGGGCTTTTGGTCAACTAATTGGAGGTAAGTGAGTTCTTGGAATACACAAAATTGAGACTTTAAGGGGGGAAAGGTCAGGGAATAGTTACAAAAATATTGTAGAACTTTGTATAAAGAAATTACAAATTAAATTTTAAAGGAAATACATTTTTTTTTAAATTATTAAATACCCTTTTAACATATTTAAATGAGTTTCTCAATTTCCACTTGAGTTCTTTCCTCCGAAAATTAGCTAAAAGCCCTGTCTGAGCTGTCCGAGCTCATTTGCCTTAAGCTCCATTAAGAACTATCATCAGGTGTCTCTTTGTTAGTTATCCTTGACCCTTTTTCCATTCATTTTTAGCCTCCTTTTGCCGCCCGCTGCCCCACTTGAGCCGCATAATGCCAATTTAGAAAGACCGCGAGGAGGGGGCCAAGTCAGGCGCCGGAAATAGCAAAGGAAATAGAGAAAGAGGCCTTTTTTGGGTCACTTTTATTTATATCTTTATATAAGCATACAAATGAGTATAAAATTATATATAGTAAAGCTTATTTTGGCTTTGCTAATTGCTGGAAATAAGTGCAAGAAATAATAGAATGAAAAAGAAATGGCAGGTTTCTAATCTGAAATCTTTACTATTATTTCTTGACATTAAAAGAGCTTATTAAACCTATAAAAAATGTATGTAAGTCTGTAAATTATATACTTAAACATTAAATATGATATTTTTCATATATTTAATACGATTTTCCAGAATTCTAGAGCTTTTTCGGTGAAAATGTTTTTGGAAAAGACTTTGTTTTTCTTTTCAACAAAATTAACTATAAAAAAATGTAAAATATGAATAATAATTAATATATTAATATTAATTTTCCCTACTACCTACATTTCATAGTTCACAGCTGTTACTTACTTTTTTTTTGGAAAACCACTTGCCCTCTTCTCTTGTCTTCCCTTCCGTTTCCGTTTCGTTCTCGCCATTTCGTTTCTTCGGTTTTTTGCACGACTTCCGGTTTTCCTTTTCGGCATTATTTTGGCTGATAATTTGTTGACCATCCGCATTTTCCGCATCGCTCTCTGTCTCGCACGCACTTCATGTATTATTTAACTATTTTCCGACGCCGCCTTTCGTCCACAGCATTTTCCTCAGCATTTTCCTCTGGCCCGCGCTTTGTTTTGTTTTGTTTTAATTAAAAGTGCTGACCGCCGAGCTGTACCTACTAGTCGTCGACAGGAGCTAGCCTTTTACCATTTCCCCCCATTTTCTCCAGCCATTTTCCCAACCCTCCCCGTTACCTTCCCCACTTCGCGGGGCATGTCTGTGCATTAATGTGGCTTATAATCAAGATCCGCCAACAAAAAGCGTAGCAAAGTGGAGTCGAGTCAAGTGGAATGGAATAAAAAGTTGTTCGTCCTGCTTTTTGGCCACATCAAAGGCAAGGCCACTCCGTCTGCCACCCGCCCCACCCCCGGGTATATCCTCCGGAGTAACCGCCCATCCTCCCAGCCATCGATTGTGGTCGCATTTTGTTGTTTATGTTGTATATTCCATTTCGGTCTGTCGAAACTTTCATCATCCGCTTATCTCCGTTTGCGGTTGCCATATATCCGCCCAGCAGGATAAATATACTATATATAGTTTTGTGTAGGAAAATATGCTCTCTATAGGGCAAGCGAAATATTAGCCCATAAAATCCTTAGTTTTATTGGATTACAAGAAAAATATATACATAAATTACATCGACAAAATTGAAATCGAGTTTTGAATGCAGAATTGTTCTCCTATTAAAACCAAGAAGAAAAAACCCAACCAGACTGAAATCGGTTGAGTTTAAGCAAAGTTATGATAAAAAAGCCTTTAAGTTTTCCGAGATTTTAAAGCCCATTAAAAAAAAAAATTTTAGGTATTTCATCGTCAAAAATGTAAAAAAAATTTTAAAAATTAGAAATCGAGTTTTGAATGCAGAATTGTTCTCCTATTAAAACCAAGAAGAAAAAACCAAACCAGACTGAAATCGGTTGAGTTTAAGCAAAGTTATGATAAAAAAACATTTAAGTTTTCCGAGATTTTGAAGCCCATTAAAAAAAAAATTTAAGGTATTTCATCGTCAAATTGTAAAAAAAATGTTAAAAATTAGAAATCGAGTTTTGAATGCAGAATTGTTCTCCTATTAAAACCAAGAAGAAAAAACCAAACCAGACTGAAATCGGTTGAGTTTAAGCAAAGTTATGATAAAAAAACATTTAAGTTTTCCGAGATTTTGAAAGCCATTAAAAAAAAAAAATTAGGTATTTCATCGTCAAAAATGTAAAAAAAATTTTAAAAATTTGAAATCGAGTTTTGAATGCAGAATTGTTCTCGTATTAAAACCAAGAAGAAAAAACCAAACCAGACTGAAATCGGTTGAGTTTAAGCAAAGTTATGATAAAAAAACCCCTTAAGGTGTGAGCTATTTTTAAGCCACAACTTTGAAAAGTAAATTAACATATAAATATTCTATTCTGTTAAAAAATATATGTTCCATCTTAAATTAATCAAAATATGTCAATATAAAATAATATATACCTATATATATATATAATATATGAAATCTACTCATGGAAAGTTTTTCCCTTGATAAAATACAAATAAATAATGTAAATCAAATCAAGTAAAATATATGTAACAATTTCCGAAAAGCCTTGACCTCTTAACCCCAATTTCATTTCCATGTTCAACGATTTTCAGCTCTGAACCGGCCTGAGGTGAGTGGAAATAAATGTGAGAGGTGGAGAAAATTGAGCAGTGAATGGAAGGAAAAACCAGAAGAAAATTCAGCTGGCAGACAAGGGTTAGATGGCTGCGAAAATTAACGACACGCCGCGCGCGGTTTCATTTGTTTTCTAATTTAAATTTATGTTTATGAGTTATGACCGCCCTTCTTCCTGCCTGCCTGCACTTATAATTATGAGTTTCTGGTCTAGGCTCTTGGCTGGCTATTAATTTTTGAGCACTTCGTTTCGCGGCCTCGGATTAGTTTACTTTTACTTGCCACTCTGCCACACAGAAGTAGCTTCTCTTCGGTAATTGGATGAGGATGAGGCAGCGGGGCGTATAAGTAATGTGGCCAGCAATTGACAGATGGGCCCAGGAAATCAGAAACCCGAAAACGGGATTGAGATTCTGCTTTTAATCAACTTTGCTTGGCTTTATATCAACAGTTAATTGCCCAAAGAGATTGGTGTCCTAAGAAAGCCTTACTTAAAACCAAAAAACTTGAATGGAATACAGTTTTTAATTAGCTAAATATATATTTTAATATTTTCTCCAAGCAAACTTCAAACTTGTTACTTCTTTCAAAAAGATTTTCTAGCTTCTCATTTAACACAAATGATTCTTGGTTAAGCAAGCAAACTTTTCATTTCCAAAATAAATTAAATGCTCATAAATTATTTCAAAATTGTTACTTCTTCTACAAACATTTTCTAGCTTCTCCTTTAACACAAATGATTCTGGGTAATAAATCCCAGATTTTAACCACATTTCCCAATTTCCCAATTATATTTATCAACAATTTTATCCTTGAAAGCCAAATGACTGACCAACTTGTTGGTAATTTTCTGTGAGCCACGAAAACCTTCAATATTTCGATATGTCCTGTCCTCTCATTTAGTTTGCTGATGCCGCAGGCTCCTAGTTTTGCCCCAGAAGAGTCCTAAAATTCGCTAGGTCCTGCCACTCTGCCGCTTCAAGGATAGTTGGCCGCAGAACGGAAGTGGGGTTAAGGACATGTCCTTCCTCTCGCTCTCTGGAGAGAGAGAGAGGGAGAGAGAGAGGGCGAAAAAAATTCATTTATTATTAAAATCACTTTCGTTGCAATGAGGATTCCAAATGTCCTATCGTTTCGTTTGTTTTTATTGGTGTGCGTGTGTCGCCCACTGCGTCATGTCCTGACGAGAATTGTCCTGAACTAGTCCTGTCCCCATGGCAGCCCCAGCTCCAGACTTTGTTCTGAAAAATTCCTGCTCCTGCAACGTCTCCTTTAGTGCCGATGAGTTGGCTTTTTTTTTGACAATTTGAGGGTTAAAAATGTGTAAAATATTTTAGGAATATTTTTTCTTAGGTTTTGAATATCCTTAAAGGTTCATAAAATATATAGTATTTACTTTTGTATTATATATATATTATTTTACATCATTTACTTCTAAAAAAGCTCCTTTAAGCTATCTAATTAAAGCCAAACTTGACTAGTTTTCTATTTGAGGGTTAAAAAATGTGCAAAATATTTTAGAATTATTTTTTGTTAGGTTTTAAATATCCTTTAAGTATAATAAAATAAATAGTATTTACTTTAGTAATTATTTTACATCATTTACTTCTCAGAAAGCCCCTTTAAGCTATCTAATTAAAGCCAAACTTGACTAGTTTTCTGTGTTTCAACTTTAGTCCCCTTGAAGAGCTCCTTTAACCCACCATCCTGCATCCTGCGGAGTCGCTTGTTGTTGCTGGGTTAACAAGTGTCATATGTGGTTGCTGGATGTCTCTGCATCTGTCTGAGTGTGGTAATGGCACAGCTACTGCTACTGTCCGTCCTTTCCTTTCGAATTTTCCCACCCTCCCCGCATTTCCTTCTGGCATCAACATCCTTCGACTGTCCAAGAAGAAGGAGGAGAAACAGGAGCAGCGGCAGAAGCCGCACCTGTCTCAGGTCGTGGCATATTCCTTGGATTTAACTCAAGTGTGCTTTGGAGATTTTGTAGCCGCTTTAAAACGTTATGCACCACAGGAAAATTCCCTGGAAAAACCCACATCCAACCACCATCCACTACTTTAGGTTGTTTGTTTTGGTGTTGTTTTTCGGGGGGCTGCGCAAAATGTCAACGAAAGTGCAAATAAAATCTAATGGCGAAATCATTGCAAAAGTTACGAATACAGACGTGTCTACACAGGGCGAAAAATGTGGCTCTTTAGTAAAATAATGAAAAAGGAAAATAAATATAATGAATATATATTATTTACAAGAAATATATAATGGTTTAAATATAAACAAATATGCAAATAGGATTATTTGCAGTAATAAAAATGAAGAGATTAAAACCCTCTCTCCAGAGATACTTTATCTGGGCTTTAATTGCATTTTCTTTATAAATAAATTATAATTAAAATTCAGTTATATATCGAGATAATTATAAATTATAATGTGAATGAATTTTTAAGATTATAATACATTTTTTTATATCGTAACATATTAAGAAAAAATCCATGAAAATATAAGTGCCGTCTTAAATTTGCACGAAAGATAATATATATTTCCTCAATAATCCCTGTTTTCTCCAGGTGTACATTTTGGTTATATGCCTGGGTGTGTGTGTGTGTGTGTGTGTGCCGAGGTGAGCTGTGCCTGTGTCTGTGAGCTTAATGTTCTTGTCATTTGGTTTGTCGCACCCGCGTGAATTTGTTTTTATTCCAGCATTGCATTTTATGAGTCGGTCGGCATTTTTGCCAAACGCATTTCGCACTCGACCTTCCCGAAACACACACATCCACACACCCATTCCGTCGATTTAATGACCCCAAAGAAGCTGGCAACCGTTTTGCCATCATCGCCAAGAAATCTCGTTAGGGATATTAGTCTCCCACTCAAAGGAGGCAGAAACAAGTCCCGCAGCCGAAGTTTGCATCAAAAGAGCACAGCAAACTTGGCCATATAACTTTTAAACGATTTGGGGGTCTGGCTTTGACTCGATTTGAGGCGCACTTTCGGCTGGCATTTGATTATTTTCCGGTTTTCAAAACTCCACTGGCATTTTGTAGCATTTAATTTTTTGGCATTTTGACACAATATGATGCGGTTTTAGAATATTACTTTAAAGAATGGAAGAGTGAGCAGGGTGTACTATTCTGAGGAGGGTGTATTCTTTCTTGCAGGGTGCTCCTCCTCCCTACAGGGTGTACTCCTCCTGAGAAGGTGTTCTCCTCTTTACAGGGTGCTCTAGTGCTTGAAATTGGTACTCCTTCCTATAGGGTGTCCTATTCCGTGCAGGGTGTTCTCCTCCCAACGGGCTACACTCCTACATTCAAAATTTACTTCTCCCTATAGGAGGGTGTACCTTCTACCTACAGGAAGTACTCCTTCTTAGAGTATGTACTTCTACTTACAGGGTCTTCTCCTACTTACAGGAAGTACTCCTCCCTAGAGGGGTAACTCCACCTTACAGGGTACACTTCTCCCTACAGGGTGTACTCCTTTTTTCCCTACAGCGTGTACTTCTTCCTACAGGATGTACTCCTCTTACAGGGTGTACTCCCCCTATAGGGTGTTCTCCTCCTTTCCAAGTAATGTGTAAACTACAATATATTTCCCTTAAAAAAATATAAAACTTAACTCAAGCCACTAGCTCTTAATCCTTTTTTAATTCTACCTCTTCCGTCCCTACTTTTAACTTTAAAAAACTTCCATATTTATGTTAAAATATATCTTTTAAATATATATATCCGAGTGGCCTTACATCTCCATTAAATAAGAACGTTTCGTTTGGCATCTTAGCCCGATTTCATTTCGACCAAAATCCAATTCCTAATCTTCTTTCGCACTGCCACTTGATTCAATTTTAAATATTTGCCTGTGGCCAAAACGAGGACAGGCTGGGAGCTGGGAGCTGGGATCTGGGGGCAGGGTATTCGTCCAAGGGGCACAGGAAGGTTGTGTGGGCGAAAAGGGATAACAGGAAGAAGCAGGACGAGTGAAGGGAAGGCCGGGGCACTAAAGGTGCTCAAATATTTATGCCCCTTGTGGTGGATAACCGAAGAAAATACAATGAAACTAAATAAGAATATTGCGATATACAATAACCGACTCCCACAGCCCAAACCGCTGAATAAAACATGGACACTGAGAGGAAAAATGTGGTAGATTAATATAATGAATACAATTTTAGGGAAGAGAAGAACAAAGCAAATGTTTAATTTTTCAATGCTTCATATCTACTTTTTAGGCCTATTAAAAATAAACAACAGACTCTTCAAAAGAAAGCTGCTTAATTGATTATAATTTTCCCCACTCTGACTAAGCTGAACTTTTTATTTCTCAGTGCAGCCTTCTGCATAATCAGAGGACTGAAGGAAGGAGGTTCTCCACAGGATTCGCAATGAATTTCTGAATTTAGGCGCTGCTCTCCTTCGGAGCTGCGGTCCCTCTCCTCGCCCCGTATGAGTAGTGCACAATTACACACATTTTTCTTCCTGTATCCTGCCGGCGTATCCTTGAATCTGGTTATTCCTGTACTCCTGTATTCCATATCCTCTGTATCTATGTGTCATCAAATATTTATGGACGTGCCGGGGGAAGCCGCCGCCAAGCAATCGCTTCATATTCAATATTCAGTTGTTACGCGGCGGCAAGTGCAGCAAATTGCCAATTCGCCATTCCAATAAGCCAAAACCAAATGAGCAGCAGGCCAAACAATGGCCAACAAGGGCACTTGGCAAGCGGGGTTTGGGGTTTGGGGTGAAAGGGTCTCAAATTGAGACGCACAGGAAATAATACAGCAGATTTCGGAGGCAATTATCCAGGGCAACGGCGCGCCGCGACGCCATGAATTCGAAACATTGAGAGAATTTTGAGTTTAGGATTATACATATATATTTTTGAATTGATTATGGTTTAAAGGGAAATATTGAGAGAATGCTGAAATTAATTTAATATGTATTAAATATTTTATATAAGTAAATACAATATCATTTCAGGTTAAGGCAAATTAAGGATGAAGTTTGAGCTGCCATTTTTGGTTTAAATTATTTGTATTTATTTAGCAATATTTATTTTTTATATTTTAAATATTTAAGCAAATTCTAAATATTTAAATTTTAAAATAAGCATACAAAACTTATGCAAATGGATTATTAATTCACTTAAAAACTCCTTAATAATAACTCTCTAATAATTATTAAATCTTACTGAAAGTAGATTATTATGTTGAAAATAATACAATTTTAAGGAAGAAAAGAGCAAGGAAAATATTTATTTATTATATTTGACATATTTTATCAAATTCTAAATATTTAATTTGTAAAATAAGCATAAAAACATATTAAAATCCATTATTAATTCGCTTAAAAACTCTCTAATAATTATTTAATCTTACTGAAAGTACAAGGGTCTTGGGTTTGTTAATTAATTTTTTAACTACTTCCAGAGACTTAAAGCTTTAATCTTATCTCTTCTATTTAATGGAATTGTGCACAATAAATATTTTAAATCATTAAATTAAAGGCTGTACATTGATCTGAAGTAATTATTTAAGTACTTAACAAATAAATAACTCAATGAAAAATATTATTACAACTTTCCAAAAGTAAATTTTAGCTTAGCGCCAACCTATATAACTTTTAATCAAGTCCCAAGAGCTCTTCTATTCACCAAATTGTACTTTCAAGTGCCTTAAAAAATACCAAACTTCATACTCCTATTTAAACTAATATTTCTTTTATTTAAAATACCACAAATAATTTAATTTCAATCCCTTTCTGAGCCCCAACACCCCCACCTTAACCCCCTAATTGCTGGCTCGACCTGTGCCGCTGCATATGTAAATGCAATCAAATTTGCAACGGTCATTTGGCCAATCTAATGGCCATTTGGAGCGGTGGGTAAGTGGGTGGCAGGAGCATAAAGGAGGCAGGCATAAAGGCAGACACAGGGGTTAAGGCCAAAGGGGTTAAAGGCGGCGCGGCATTTATGTATTCATAAAGCAGCCACCGTTGCTGCATCTGAATGATGTTTACCTCATAAATAAATAATTGTTAAGCACAAATATGCGGAGCTGCAGACAAATTACCAAAAGGGGGGGCAGGTTGAAAATGTTGCCAAAAAGTTACCACGACTCAAAAAAAAAAACCAAAACAAAAACGCGGTCGACTTAAATAAAAATCCACTTACTCCCTGCCAAAAAAAAAGCGGGGGTGGCTTTCGGGTGTTGTAACTGCATTTTGGAGCAGGTCTTACATTATGGGGATTATGGGTGCAATTCACGGCAAGGATTTGTGCCGTGGGAAAGCCGCTTAACTGGGCTTAAATTAGCAAACAAAATTAGGTATTTATTATAATTTAATTCAGGGACCCATAAAAACAATTGTATTTATCCATTTAGACTGCAATTAGGTTTTAATAAGTGTGCAATTAGGGTCTCTAATCTAGTCTGCTGATGATAAACACATATCACGTATACGCCCCGGGGGCCTCGAAGTTTGGCAAGCAAAATATGGCCATGTGGCATTAATTATTATTATAAATAATAGTTTTACTAGTTTATTTGTTAGTTATTTATTTAATTTATTTTCCAGACAAGTCCTCTTGTATATATATTTTCTCTGGTTTCCCCCCTAAAAAAAGCTGATTGCAAACTGAAATTGATCCTGGAACTTCGAGCCACCGCCTGTCACGGCTCATCAGGCTCTTAAAGCCGAAAATGACGAGTTTGGATTCCACTCTAATGGCCACCGAGTGGCACAAGGGGCGAGTGCTGAATGCTGGAAATGCTGGGGAGTGCCGAATGCGAATGTCTCGCAGATGTGCCAGAAAGTAACGTAACATAACGTAAGGGATACGGAACGAGACAAGGTCCGGGCCGGGGCAGTAGACATGCGAAATGTCAGTAGTATATCATTTTTTAGTGAAGTGCAACCGCAACAGCAGCAGCAGCAGCAGCAGCCGCCGCAGGGGCGGTGTGGGGTTAAGGGGGCATGGCCTCGACCCCCAGACGAAATTCACAGATACAAATACACAAAACGAGACGAGACACAGAGCCAGACGCAGGATGTACACTGGGGGAAAAATAATTATCATTGGTATTTAAATGTTTTTTTATTGTTTTTCTTTTATTAAATAGTTTTAAATTCCATTTTTATATTTTAGCTAAAGTTTAGTAAATCAAAACAATTTAAATGGCTTGCAAATGTATCTTCAGCTTAAGTCAATTTAAGTTCAAAGGGATATATGTTCCTACCCGTCCTTAAACCCTTAATAACTATTATTCTTTTACCCCATACATTTAATTTCTTTAAGCTTAATTTAATTTAATTGAGGGATCCTGTTTTCTGGGCCTGTTTTTCTCTCAGCGTAGCGATACAAATGCCAGTAGTTGGCCCAAAAACGCCCGCACTTGAATTAAACATCTTTCACATTTCGCAGTTGTAGTTGCACACACACACCCTGCCACCCACACCTACACACTCCTACGCTCACCCACACACCCTCATGTGTGTGTTAAACCAATTTGTCTGCCTGTCTTGTTGTTTTTGTAGCTCCAAACGAGAAGAGTTCTTAAAGTTTAGAAGTTTAAATTAAATAAATAATAGTAAGAGTTTGTAAAATTTTTTTTTTAATACTAAATAAATATAAGTAAGGGTTTGATAAATTTAGTTTTTAATACTTAATAAATATAACTAAGGGTTTGTTAAATTTATTTCCTAATACTAAAAGCTTGAAATATAATTAATAAAATAATATAACAACAAATTTGCATTGCTTTAATTTATACTAAATACTAAAATACTAAATAAATATAACTAAGGGTTTGTTAATTTTATTTTTTAATACTAAAAAGATGAAATAAATTTAAAAGAATAGGTATATATCACAAATAATTTAAACTTTACGAGTTAATACCATTAAAAGTTGAGCATATGAACTTATTAGACTTAATTTCTTTATTTAAAAAAATATTTTGAGAACAAAATAAACTGTTATTAATATCTCAATTAATTTAATCCGATTAATAAAGCATTAATTTATGTTTTAAAATCAGTAAATACAATAAGATTAAATTAAATTAATTAAACTATGGCATAATTATTATTTAATTTTAAAGTAAAAATAATACAAAACTTTAATAAAATTGTAAACTAAAGCAAATGTTTTCCTAGGGTTTTCTTTAATATCTTAAAAACTGCTGAAACTTTTCGCTCAACCCTCTTCCCCCTTAGACCAAAACTAAGGCACTGCCTTGGTGAGTTTTGGGTGGCATTACATCTGAGCCATGAGAGCAGCAGCTGCTGCTGCTGCTCCTTCCACTGTCTTTTTCCTCAGCTTTTCCTGCTAAATTCCTTGCTGTTGCTCTTTTTCCTGCCATCTTTTTGATATCATCGTCAGCGGCAACGTCGACTGCGACTGAGACGCCTCCTTGGTCGTCGACTCTCCTTCATAAGAAATTCATAAGTATTTCCGCTTCTCTGATTTTTGATTCGGTAATTAAAATGCAACTGAGATTGCTGCTCACACAGTGTGTGTGCGGAATAACTTACATATATAATATATATTACATATTTACACATATGCCAGACGCGTCAAAATTATAGATACTAGTTTATTTTATTTGGAATTATAAGCTGGCAGCATTTGTTATTAATAAGAAAGATGTTAACATGAAAAGGGGTTTTAAAGTCTCTTTAAAATAAATATTGCCCTAGATTTAGACATATTTTTAAGGGTTTGTCAAGAACCCTAAGGATTTCTAGTGATTAATAAATTACCAAATTAATCACTTAATAATGAAATCCTTGACAATTTTGTGATATTAAACCCATCCCCAATGCACCACATTCGCTGATTGTTTTTGCCAACGCAGACACACACACACACACTCTATTCTATATGTTTATACCATATATTATAGTGTGTGGAAAACTGTTTTTCCAGGTGCTCCCTGGGCCCCGAAAGCTGATTGCTTTTGGCATTGGCAGCAGTCGTCGAGCTTTGATTACTCGAACGGTTTCTAAGCACTAGAAGACGGGACCCTTTTGCAGCCCCCCCATTCTGGGGCAATGCAACAGTGGCAAAACGCATTATCTGCTTCAGCTGTCAAGTGGAAAGTGGAAAGTTGTGGAGGAAATCGTGGGAAATCGGAGAGTGGAGAGTCACAGCGCAAAGCGAACCTAAGGAAATATATATAAATATATATGTATATTATTTATATATATATTTTGCAATTTCATTTACAAAAGTTTATCTTGGAGTGCGCGATTTGCGCCAGGAAACGGACTGCGACTACAACTGTGACCAGGTGAAGGAGGCTCAGTCACAGTCACAGCCAGAGTCCCGGTTCCCGGCTCCAGATCCTGGCCGGGGCCCAGGCACAGGAAGAATCAAAAATACAGCAGGCCAGCAAAATGTGTCTGCTGGCAGTGAAGTCGACTGGGAAAGTGCCCTTCTGGGGAGGGTTGTAAATAAAACAATATTTTATCATTTTAATTTACTTATTAATAAAAGGGTTTTAGATAATTATATTAATTATTATATTATCTACATATTAAATGGGTATATTATTATTAATTACTATATATTTATTTATTTTAATATTAATGTTTATTATATTTATACTAGAGCTGTAATACTTTCATAAATATATTTAAAATCGATAGAAAAATCGATATATTCCAATCCCTTAATAAAATACAAATTGGTACATTTTTCTTGTTAACAAATACTCAAAAAATTTAAATATTATTTTAAATATTATAATAAATATTTTATATAATAATTATTTAAATATTATAATATTTTAAGTATTTAAATAATTTTTTTATATATTATTTTATATAATAATTATTTACATTTTATAATATTTTAAATATTCTAATTACAGATATAAACTACATAAGCCATAAAAGACACCCTTAATACCTTGAAAACCATATAGTTAATCGATAGAAATATTGCAATTTGCCTATCGTTAAATAAATCCCCAGAATCTTCAGAAGGCAGTCATTTTCGTTTTATTAAAATCATTTTTAAAGTAAGTATAATTTAATATAATATGAAGTATAATAAATAGTATGATATATATATATATATAACGTAAACAATAACGCTCCGATGTTTAATCATGATAAGCAAAGCCTTAGAGATCCACAATTTGTATTTTTTGAAATTCTTTACCAAATTCAGTTTAAATGTTTTAATTTAATGTGTAAATAATATATTTTAATAATTAAATCGAACATATCCTCTAAAAACTTTCCCCCAGAGGCTTCAGAAATCATCATTTGACACTGGGACCAACGAATTAGAATTGCTTCCATGAAAAGGGTATGAGGAAAAGCGAATGAAAGAAAAGCTAATGGCATCAAAGAAGAAAATCAAATATTGCTCAAGTGCCACTGGCAGCCACACCAACAACACCAACAACAACAACAACAACAGTACACCAACAACAAGAACAACAATACACCAACAACACCAACAAGTATAAGAAGAAGCCGATTATCGTGGAAAACCGTGTAAGAAAACATGCAGATGGTCCAAAGGAAACTTTTTGGCCAAACGATAGACCGCAATGCTGCCAGAGCCAGCGAGTCTCAAGTCTCCGAGATTCGAGATGAGATTTTTCCCAGGGGCCAGAGGAGAGGGTGGAAAAGGAGGGGCGAACAAGTTTATATGATTTTGATGAATTTCCGTGGCAACGGGGCCAAAATGAAAGCGCGACTCGATAAGTAGCAGTTAAGATTTCGCTGCTCTTCTCAATATCCGCATGGTCAGAGCGAAGAAGGAGAAGGAGGAGGAGTTTTCCCTGACTTTCTATCTCTCCCTCATCTCTATCCCCCCCTTGTTCCTTACCCGCCTCACCTTTGAGTTTAATATCAGCGAAAAAGATGAGAGAAATCCTACGGGGCGGGGGAATGGCACTTCTGCCACCAGTGGAAAGTAATTTCCTGCAATTTAAACTAAAGAAAAATAAGGAAGCGTCTTTGATTTCCGCGTGAAATGTTGTGGGCGGCAGCGGCATGATGTTTTTCCATGTACCCAACCCCTTGGAAAACCCTTGGCGAAAACCCCTCGGTGGGTGGATCGAATTAAAGTTGATTCAATTTATTATTAGCCTCGGCTTATTGGATAACCGCGACGAGCATCCACAAATTGCATTGCCCTCGCCGTTGACGTTGACGTTGCGCCAAAACAAATCGAGTGAGTCGAAGAAATCGAATAAATTGCAGGAATCGAATTAATCGAATGCTTTGAAATGCGAAGGGCTTTCCATATTGTCCAACTTAGAGTAAGTTTTATGTTTTTAAACAAAAAATTAGGCCTTTTTTCTGACAAATAGTCACACAAAGTGGACAGACTTTGATACAAATGATGTAAATCATTATAGATATCGAAAAATATCGATAATTATCCTTATTTTTTAGGTAAACCGATATACAGATTAATTTTTGAAGCAACCAAAATTATTAATAATTATAATAAAAACGCTACACGTTAAACAAATTGTTTTTACTCCTTTAGTAAGAATCAACAAACAAATCCCTTTACTACTGTTCGATAATTTTTAAGTAGACCGAAATATAAATTGGTTTTCACGATATAAATTAAAAATAATATTAATAAACAACTTCAAAATCATGTAAAAAGCTTATCATTTTGAATAATTAAACCTTAAAGGCTTTCTTTGTATTCCTCTAACCAGAAATCATACAAATCCCTTCAAGTTCCCAAAAAGTGTTGACCAAAATGACAGCTGGCAGAATTTGTTTCGTCTTGGCCAGAGTTTTTAGCCAAAAATGTTAACCTAACTCGTATTTTTCGCCAATTTCTGCTCTGCTCTTTCCCTATTTTCTGTTCCTGTTATTTTTTGTTTGTATTTTAAGCGGACGGAAGGGCAGACACTCCTCCTCGATTTTGGGCGCGACACCAAATGAAATGCCTGAGGGCAGTAAATTTAAGCGGCCGCCAGGAGCTGCTCCTTGTTGGCGGCGGAGTTTTTGGCCAGCGGAAACAGTGCCAGCAGTGGAACGCGGTTTCGGCCACGTGGCGAGCGGAGTATTTACCGCCATGTGCATAGTTTGCAAGTCTGCGCGGCGACACCTGCAGGAATGGCTGGCCCCGGTCTCATCCCAGGAGGATCCCCGGCCAGAAGGACCCAGGACCCAGCGAGGACCAGACTGGCGAGCAGACATGGCCACTAACAACATCAAAAAGTGCCAAGTGCCAAGTGTTTGCGTTGGTCGCCAAAAACGCTGCCCAACAAATTGTTCCGACTCTCCTGTATTTCGTATACCCTGTAAAGGTGCCTTACCTTTGGATTGGGAGTTGTGATTTATGAAAGAGAAAAATTTAGGAATATTTTTGGGGTAAAAAATAGAAAGGTTAAAAAATTTGGTGTTATCCAAATCTAGAAAAAAAATTAAATGGTTTCATCCGGAAATACAGCTAAACAAACTTTCTCTCACTCTCTCTTCCTCTTTATTTCTCTCTATTTCTCTCTCTTCCTCTTTATTCCTCTCTCTCTTTCTTTATCTCTGTCATTCTTCATCTTTTTTTTTCCTCACTCTCTCTTCCTCTCTGTCTCTCTTCCCCTCTTTCTTTTCCCATCTCTCTCTTCCCCTCTCTCTCTTCCCCTCTCTCTCTTCCTCTCTCTCTCTTCCCCTCTCACTCTTCCTCTATCTCTCTCTCTCCCTTCCTCTCTCTCGCTTTATGAATCTCTCTCTCTCTCTCTATCTTTATCTCCCTGTCTTCCTTTCTGTTTGGTTCCCTGTTGCTTGTACAATGCAGGCAAAGCTTGAACAATACAGCAAAACAAAGTTAAGGTGCCTTATATAATTTTAAAAAGCCAAAAATCTTAAGAGCGAAATATATATAAAATAAAAAGAAAAACAAGGAGATATAAAATGAAATAAGATAATAATAATAATCCTAAAATATAAATAATATTCTCTTAATCATAATAATATTTTTCATCTCCATATCTTTTTAATTTTAAAGACATTTTCGTATTTCCCAAGACTTTAAATAAATAAAACAAATAAACAAATTTATGTCACTAAGAATAAATAAATGTAAAAATGGGTATCCGTTGATCGACTTAAATTCCTAAATTTCCTTACTTTCAACCGTGTAACATTTTTCTTCTGTTTCGTTACTTTTTTCCGCCTGTAAAAGGGGGAGTTTTAGGGCACCGCCCTAATGTGGACTGGTCCAAGTTTCCTGCCACCTCATACCTTCGCTTCCCTTTTCGCTTTTTTTCCAACAGTATTTATTTTTTTTTTATTTTATTTCTCTTCTTTTTTTCGTGAACTTGTTTTGTTTTGTTTTGTTCACTTGTTGGCTACTCTTTTATGCACATCGATTTTCGCTCAGTGCTTTTTATTTGCAGGGGGGGAAGGGTGCTAAGGGGGGCAAGGTGGAACCGTACATCGGAGTTGTTTGTTTGGCACTGTTTGTTTATGTGCTGTGACTGGTTTTCGGTGAGAAGAGAGTAGGGAAAGCGGTGAGAAGAATGCAGGAGAAGTGTGTGTGTGGGAAAAATGGCGGAAAAGGCTGGCAGAAATGGCTGAAAAATCGGGGGGACCAGCAACTTTTTAAAGCGACATTTAACGATGCTCCAAAGTTGAGCACAACACTTGGCAGGCCCAAGTGAGTGCCACACGAGTGCATTCATTCTGCGAACTCGCAGCACCCAAAAGCCCCCCAACTCATTGAGGCCAAAAACATGGCTAGCAATTACACCATAAATTGTTATGTATTTTATTTAATAAATTTAAACAAAAGGATTGAAAAAATTACTTTTTAAATTGGTTACTTTCTTGGAAAAATTATGCTGTGTTTAAAAGAAGCATTTTTATTAACAATTAAGTGTTCACATACATTTTCTTTAGGCAAATATTTATTATTAAGTTTATAATTTGTTTAAAAAACTGCAGTCAAATTAATTATTTATATACATTCCCATTCCTATTTGATGTATTTCTAAGCAATTTATTTGTTCAAAAATTCAACGATTGTTCAAAGATTAAATATAACTTAGCATAGGAAAAGTTACCAAATAAATTTATATTAATTCCTAAATAAATTTAAGGCATTTAATTAATTATTCAAAATTATCTAAGCATTTTATCTGATCAAATAAATAGCTTACCTTATCAAAAAAAATGCCATAAATCTAATAGAAAACCTCCTCTGCTGGGTGTTAACTCTCTTACAGATTAAATTAAATGCCAAACTACAATACACACTCTATACTATACACACTCTATACTCCATTTGAATGCATATTTCTGCTCGGCAAAGTGAAGCCGTTGGCCGTTAATAAAACTATTTTAGTCGAAACTAACAAAGTTTGCCAAGTACTCGGCTTTCGGCTCCTTTGACACTGACGTTTTGGCAAGTGGCTTCAAGTACGGCGACAAATCGTCGTGCAACAAAGTCAAATGCACTTTGCAGGAGGCAGGAGGAAAAGTGGGGGAAAAACTGGCGGCAAAAACCGGGGAAAATGCTATGGAGAGAAAATTGTGAGCGGAGTGAATACATGTGTACGATGTGCGATGATTCATTTTGCAATATTGCATATTGTGCGTCGCACTTAAATTCAATTAAGCTACAAAGGCAGTTACCCGGCACCAGGCAACAACTACCGCAAGCGTCCAATAACCCATCAGCTGTCGCAGGGAAAACCGGGAAAAACCCCATCAGTTTTCAGTTTTCAGTTTTCCGTTTTCCGTTTTACAGTTGCCACCACCCCACACACACCACCCACCCACCGCAGACCGTCACCGTCACCGTCACCGTCACCGTCAGTGCCAGAGCCACTGCCACACTTTATAGCCATAGCCCCATTGCCATTGCCCTTCGTGCACTCAGTCATTCATTGATTCATGCACCAGTTAGCCCAAGCATTCAAGCCAGCACTCATTCAATCATTTCGGGCGAGTCCTTGGCGCTATCAGCACAGCAGTTATCCTCGGCAACATGTCCTCCAACAAGATGGCATTGTAATGCGAGGCTCAAGGTAACGCTCAAGTTTCGCAGGAGAGTTTAGCTTATGTCATTTAAGAGGGGAAAAAGTCATGAATTTGACTAGGAAACTACTTTTAATTCAATATATATTTACCTATACAAATATTCGGAGGTGCTACAGAAATCACTTTTGAAGAGCGCTTAAAACTGTGCTACAAAAATGTTACAAAACAATTTATTTTCCAGAAAAATATCATTGCATACTCGCATTGCATATACCCACAAAATTTTGTATAGCTTACTTTTTGACACTTTTTCAAGGGACTTAAGAACTTTAGTAAGTTCTGAAGCACTCTTAATAAATATCCTAGTATTTCAAAGAATGAAACTGAAACTAAAATCTGAAAACCAAGTATACAAAATTATTAAGGCAGCTAAATAGTAGCTAAAACCCATCTGAAATATTTTTATTTACTTACAATAATCCCAACATTTAAACCGTTCTCCAACTGGTCACCCTATCAAACCCCTTTTTTTTTGCTTTTCCAGGGTATCTCTCTGGGTGAGTGTACTAGCTAAAAACACAGGTGTGGCCCTGCCCTCGTCTCTAACTTCATTTACACGCTTTTCAACGCTCCAATCGAGCTCCATTTAAATGTGCAAGTGTGTGTTTTTGTGCCCCACAAAACAGCAGCACTCGTCGCAAGTAAGGGGCAAGTAAGTGGAACTTCCGGGGGTGTATATATACATATATATATATAGTATTATAATGCCCCGACATACACACACATCCTTTGAGCTGCTGGTGCTGCTGCCTCGGTTTGCATCTCGCAGATGCCTCGCTGCCATGTAGAACTAATTCCATTAAAGCCGGCTCTAACTTGATTTTCAATTGACTCCTCATTTGCCGAGGGATCGGGATGGGTGGGTGTGTCAGGAGGAGGACGCGCTGTCAGCAATCAACATGTTCAATTGAGCATATCCTGCCGGCTGCAGGACACTGCCGTGCTAGAACCAGATATCAGATACCAGAGAAATGTGATTACCCGACGCTATTTCCCGCACACACATCCTTGGGAGAAGGCCTACACTTGGCGTAAAAGCTACTACTAGTTTTAAAGTCTTGCAAAAGGATGCCTGGAAAAATCCAAAAATTGCCTACTTTTGAGCGCATTTTTAAATGTTTTCAAACCACTTTAAAGTTATATTATTTAAGAAATCTTAGGGCTAATCTTTGTATTGCTAAATCAATAAATAAAAATAATAATCTTTAAACTAAAATTACATTTATAAATTGTAAATGTTTTTAAAATGTAACAATTTTTTTTTCGAGTGCTGGGCGAGCAGGACAACGAACCAGGACACAACATGAAGAAAGTCCAGCGAGCGCCTTTTTCATTTCATTGGATTTTATGCGTTTCACTTTATGCTGATGTTTTTATTATTAAATTTTCCTGAATTTTCATTTACATTTTCTGGCTTTCTTAGCGTTTGCTCTATCCTATCTCTCTCTCTCTCTCTCTCCCTCTATCTCCCTATCTCTTTCTATCTCTCTCTCTCTGTGTTTGGTCGTTAGTGTTTTGTCGCCGTTGCTGATGACTCCTCTTCATTTTCACACTTTTCATTCAATTTATTGCATTTCGCAAATTGAGTGTCGCTTTCCTTAGATCTATGCGCCCTTCCTTAGGGCTCCTTCGCTGCCTTTCCTCCTTCCGTTTTTGGTCCTGGCCACAGCATCCTGTCCTGCTCCCTCACTTTCCTAATTTTCCTCAAAAAAAAAAGGAACACAAAATAAAACTGTAAATAAATGCAAAGGAAGCACCTAAAAGAAGTCAATTCGATTTAAGGCAAAGGAATGCTGAAAATAAGATGGGGGAACAAATCTTCTGGCAACTTTGGCTGCGTTAATTTAATATATACAATACAGCATTTAAAATTTTATAAATTGAAGAAGATTGCCTTGAAAATAAGCCGGAAATTATAGGAATATGCATATAAAACCACTTAAAATACTTTAAAAAATACTTTTAGCTTTACAAATTGCACAGGTTCGTACTCAGCCCATCAGGTGGCAACGCCGCTGGCTTCCCATTATCGATAGATTTATCGATAGTATTTTGTAGCTTTACCAGCACAAATTCAAACGTTTGAAAGTAATTTCCTGTTGGTTTGTCTTATTTCTTATTACATTTTTTTCTGTCCTTAAAGTAGGCTTCGGTGCAGTATTCCGGACTCCGCAGGGCTTTGCTTTGTTCAAAATTCATTACAAAATTAACCCAATAAGCAGTCAGACGGCGATAAAATACAAACTAACGATTTTATTTAAACCAAAACAAACCGCTAAAAACATGTCCGAGGAGAACCGTCCAGAAGCCCAGTTCGATCCGCTGCCTGATGAACTCGATTTGGATATGGATATGGGGACCAGCACTACTGATGAGGTAATTCCGGCGATCGTCAGCCTGGATGATAATGATGTTGCCGGCATTAGTGGTGCTAGGCGCCCCCCGAGATCTGGCAACTGCCCGGACTTTTCTCTTTGCAATGTGCGTCGCCTCAAGCACGAACTGGACGAGATTTGTGCCCATCCGCCGCCGTATTGCTGTGTGGCCATCAAGGCCGAGGATCTGTACCATTGGGTGGCCATTGTGAATGGCCCGGTCGGAAGTGTCTACGAGGGCGGTCACTTCCGCCTGGATGTACGTTTCCCTTCCTCGTATCCCTTCAAACCGCCGCAGATTCGTTTCGTCACACGAATCTATCACTGCAACGTGGACAGATGCGGTGCCATTTGCCTCGATGTGCTGGGTGAGCGTTGGTCGGCTATGATCACCGTGTCCAAAGTGAGTTGGTATTCATTATTAAAGGTAAATATATTATGAATAAATTTGAAAATCCCACAGGTGCTACTTTCAATTTATCTGCTGATGGCCGAATGCAATCCGGATGATCCACTGGACTGTTGCATTGCCGACATGTACAAAACCTATCGCCTGGAGCACGATCGTGTAGCTCGTTACTGGACCAATCGCTTTGCCAAGCCCGAAGAAGAATAATATGGAAAGTTTGCACTCAAAAACACTATAAACCACAAAATACAGATCAAGCCCTCGCCCTGAATAGCCATTTCCAGTTCCAATGAAACCGAATCCTAACCCAAACCCTTCTCCTGCACTCAAAGAATCGTTCCAATTTTTACACTCCACAAAAATTATAGTTGTAATAATTATTTAAAGCCACTCAATAGCAGTTTTTCAACGCTCATTAAAATGCTGCATTCATTAAAGAGGGTTTTCAAGTAGGAAAAAGCTAACTCTTCATACCCGTATGTCATTTCTTTTTATGGCAAAATGTAAGCTTTTTCCCCCCTTTTCTCTCCGTTTTCCCTTGTGAACTTCGACCTCAAGGCAAGCCGTTTTCAAAAATACTCCCCGGCTTTATGTCCCACTCCCGCGCAGAGTGCTGACTGTGTCAGATAGCCGAGGTGATGGTGGTGGTCCTTTGGTCCTTTGGCCCCGCTCATGTCCATGAATATTCATGAGCTGCCAAAAAATGAACGTTGGGGCAAAAACATCCACGCTTGGTTTGGGGGTTAGCTTTGAAAAATGAATTGGAACGCGCGAACGGTTTAAACACCTCCAACCTCCACCGGCTCAAAGGGTTGCCTCGAAACGGGGTCACCTCCTCAATTGAAAGCGGCGAAAATATTCCAAAGGCGAGCCTTTCAAACCCGCCACAATCTTAAATGCCCATATGGCACTAGGCGGGGGACAAACACAATTAATGGTCCCGCCAGCATTCAAGAGCCAAGGAGAAGACCTCAGAGAAATGAACTGTTTTCATACCCTTGCAGGGCATTATAATTTTTGAAAATTTGGCCAAAAAATAGAAATCGAGTTTTAAATGCAGGGATGTTCTCCATTCAAAACCACGAAGAAAACACAAAGCCAGACTGAAATCGGTTGAGTTTAAGCCGAGTTACGATCAAAAAACCACAGAAGGAGATCGCGATTTTTAAGCAAAAAAAAATAGGTCACATCGTAAAAATTCTTAAAAAGTCGGCCAAAAAATAGAAATCGTGTTTTAAATGCAGAAATGTTCTCCATTCAAAACCACGAAGAAAAAACCAAACCTGACTGAAATCGGTTGAGTTTAAGCCGAGTTACAATCAAAAAACCACAGAAGGAGTTCGCGATTTTTAAGCCAAAAAAAATAAAAGGGGTACCATCGTAAAAATTCTTAAAAAATCGGCAAAAAAATAGAAATCGAGTTTTAAATGCAGAAATGTTCTCCATTCAAAACCACGAAGAAAAAACCAAACCTGACTGAAATCGGTTGAGTTTAAGCCGAGCTACGATCAAAAAACCACAGAAGGAGTTCGCGATTTTTAAGCCAAAAAAAATAAAAGGGGTACCATCGTAAAAATTCTTAAAAAGTCGGCAAAAAAATAGAAATCGTGTTTTAAATGCAGAAATGTTCTCCATTCAAAACCACGAAGAAAAAACCAAACCAGACTGAAATCGGTTGAGTTTAAGCCGAGTTACGATCAAAAAACCACAGAAGGAGTTCGCGATTTTTAAGCCAAAAAAAATAAAAGGGGTCACATCGTAAAAATTCTTAAAAAATCGGCAAAAAAACAGAAATCGTGTTTTAAATGCAGAAATGTTCTCCATTCAAAACCACGAAGAAAAAACCAAACCTGACTGAAATCGGTTGAGTTTAAGCCGAGTTACGATCAAAAAACCACAGAAGGAGTTCGCGATTTTTAAGCCAAAAAAAATAAAAGGGGTCACATCGTAAAAATTCTTAAAAAGTCGGCCAAAAAATAGAAATCGTGTTTTAAATGCAGAAATGTTCTCCATTCAAAACCACGAAGAAAAAACCAAACCTGACTGAAATCGGTTGAGTTTAAGCCGAGTTACAATCAAAAAACCACAGAAGGAGTTCGCGATTTTTAAGCCAAAAAAAATAAAAGGGGTACCATCGTAAAAATTCTTAAAAAGTCGGCCAAAAAATAGAAATCGTGTTTTAAA
>VNJV01007297.1:0-26208 GCA_008042635.1 Drosophila nikananu
AGATATTCTAAATTATTGCTTCTCGCCTGCAGTTTGCTAACCTTTCCATCGATTCTAAGGCTATGCATTCCACTATTATCTAGACGAATTGATTCAGCGCTGGGTAGTTGCAGGTTCCCCAAGTAGTTATTGCTCAGGTCCAAAAATATGAGATTCCTAAGTCCTATTAGTGTTTTTGGTGAAAGGCCTAAATAGTAACCATAACGTAGGTAAAACACTTGCAGCTTTGGGTTATTGGCAAACATGTCCTCCGTCAGGGTATTGATTCTATTATTACTTAGGTCAAGGTGCCGGAGCTCTGGAAGGGGATTGAATAGATTCGATTCCAAATATCTTATATTATTATCATTCAAAGTAAGCATCCAGAGCTGCGAAAGTCCCTTGAAGGTGTCCTCGGAAATTGTCCTTAAAGCGTTTTCCCCAAGCTCGAGGATCTCTAGATGGGGCAGCTCGACAAACTGGTTGCTGTTAAGTTTCAAAAGTTTGCCACCCCGCATCCGTAGAGTGCTCAGGTTGGGCACCTCGCTGAGCCAGGTTACATTAATGGTAATCCAGGAGCAATTAAATATCTCCAGGGTACGGAGGTTGGGGGTTACATCCAGAATTTCCAGGTAACTGCAGCCATCAATATGGAGCTCACTTAGATCGGTATTCAGGCTAAATACATCGGTCTCAATTTCATCAGTAAAAGTTGCATCCGTGTTCGTATCGTTGCAGTTGTCTCCATTGCAAATATCCTCAGAGTTGGCGATAACCAGAGTGAAAACAGTTGCCAGCAGAAATACATTTAGAATGTTATCCATATTTATTGTAGTCTATAGACTTCCGTACCATTTTACTGAATAAAGGCTCTTGCCAGAGTCATGTGAGATTTAAAGAATAATCACAGACTTAAAGCTTTTCAACAATTTAAAAAAAGCTTTTTTGTTTGTGCAGCCAATTGACGAAAAAAATGCAAATTGGAAAATCTACGGCGCCTGCAATTTTTCCCATTAGAGAGGAGGAGAGAAGATGAGTTTATTTACTACTAAAAATAATACGCATACATATTTTATAATTAAAACATGGATATACAAATATTTTACACTTCATGTTCATTTTTATAGATTTATATTTTGCGTTTCTTAGATTTCATTAAGCAGATAGATATTGTCTTGAAGCCCGTCTCTAGAACGTCGGAGCAGTATGACTAGAACTGCATTAGAAGCCAGAGCAGCCAAGAGACTTAGAAAGATAATGATTTTCCAAGAGCTCCATTTTCTGGAAGTGTTCAGCTGTTGATGCTCCAACTCGTTGCTCTTCTCTAAGTCCCTTTGCTCTTCAGACTGAACTTCAGTGTGAACCACGAAATCATCGTTTTTTATCTTAGTCCGCACACATTTCTCCATTGACGAATCTTCTTTCACTGGGGAGAGTTCTTCCGAATTAGCTTGCTCAAGAACATGGATACCTGCATCCTTGAAATACTGGGTTATGTGCCTGTAACTGTCGTGGGTGAACTGGTTGTCATATAGCGACACCTCCTTCAGGCCTTGTTGCTGATTATGAAAGAGATCGTAGTTGAAGTGGTCAAGACGGTTCCCCTCTATGTGCAGGCTTTGAAGACTGTTGACTACTCTAAAGATATTGGGATCCACCTCACATATTCGGTTGTGCGACACGTCTAGGTGGGACAGACTGGGGGACAGTAAAGGCGAGTCGCCGTTCAGATGCTCCAGTAGGTTGCTAGATATGTTCACAAACATCAGGCTGGGTAGGAGGTAGACTTCGTTCTCTTCAAACATAGAAGGCTCTAAGGTTGGTAATTCCTTAGCACGGTTTGCAGAGAGGTCTAGGCGTTGAAGCCTCCACATTCTCTTGAGAAGGTTGGATATGTGTTCGGTGGTCAGTCTGTTTCCATGTAAGTCCAGTTCGGTGACAAAT
The DNA here is from genome assembly GCA_008042635.1 of Drosophila nikananu. Taxonomy (NCBI): domain Eukaryota; kingdom Metazoa; phylum Arthropoda; class Insecta; order Diptera; family Drosophilidae; genus Drosophila; species Drosophila nikananu. The sequence continues at coordinate 1,924 of VNJV01007297.1, forward strand.
ATTTCTTCACTAAAACGCAGATACCGCAAGAAGTTATTTCTCGCCTGGAACTTGCTAACTTTACCAACAATATCAATTCTGTAGGCCTTGCTGTTGTCCAGGATTAAAGTCTCGGCGCTGAGAATATCATGCTCAGTGATGTAGTTGTTACTCAGATCCAACAGAATAAGATTTTTAAGAATGGTGAAGGTATTTGGTTTTATGTTTGCCAAGTTATTTCTATTGAGGAGTAATACCTGCAAATTGAGGTTCTTATCGAAAATGGCATTCGCCAGGTGAAGTAGCCCATTGCCGCTTATGTCGAGGTGCCGTAGCTTTACAAGGGGGTGGAAAACACTATTTCCAAAATATATTATTTTGTTGTCTTTCAAATCGAGCATCCACAGCTGGGTGAGTCCAATAAAGGCATCTGCAAAAACACCTCCTATATCGTTTCCTCCCAGTCCGAGGATCTCCAGATGGGGCAATTGCGCAAACATATTGCGGTCTAGTCTTGACAGCGAACCATTCCGAAAATGAAGAGAACTCAGGTTGCCCGCCGCACTGATATCGGAAATTTCAAAATGAAGCCAGGTGCAACTGCTTATTTCCAAGGTGCGAAGATTGGGTGTGAGTTGCAGGATTGTCAGATTGTTGCAATCATCTAAGTAAAGCTCCCTGAGATCAGGATCCAGACTGAATAATTCGATCGATTCATCTGCTGAAGTCTCAACCATTTCCATGCTGCTGCAGTTATTATATTGGCAGGCCAAATCGTTGAATCCCAGAACCAAGGCTGTGGGCACCAGCAATATATATAGAAGATAATTCATTTAGAATTGTTGCTCTGCGTATCTTTCACGAATAGAACGAAGGGTATACTGATTCTGAGATGCAGAGAATAATCTGTAAGTCGAGGTTTAACCGACATTAAGCTTTATATCTTTGAAAGCTTTTTAAAGTGCATTTTCCCCATACATTCTATTAAGACTTTTATTTAAGCTTGCTTTTTACTGGAGGAAAAGATAGTTCCATTGTATTTAGAAGTTAGTTATTATACTAAGGTGTAGCTCCCATTTAAATAAAATTGTTTCAACAAATCAAACATTATGGAGGGGAAAAGCTTTCTGACCGTAAAGAGGTTTAATTCAGCAACAGAAAGATACAGTTACAGATGCAGGCAAGTACTAATCGATAATTCTACATTAGTTCCACAGCAACGAGCTTTAAGCTAATCGATCATACGGGATTTATTTTGGCGCGCATTCAAATGTCAAATATATACAAATATATACAAATATATACAAATATATATACTGTCACTCTATTTCTTGTAAAATTATGTGTTTTTAAAATTTAACTCGAGATTTTTCACACCTCCCTGGCAGTAGTAGTTCCATGACTTTCATAAGCTACTTCCTTTCAGACCCCATTTTAGTTTAGATGCAGTAAATACATCAAATACCTGGAACATCTTCGCTTATCACGGACAAGCCTCCAGCATGTTCCACATAAACAGAGTCTTAACTTGGCAAATACAAGACAGCGAAAAGGCAGAGAGAGATCCTTTAATTCCCTGCATAATTCCAAATCAGACAAGCGTTAAAAACATTTCATTATAACGCTACACAATCGGAATATTTAATGATTTAATCGGTCGAGCGAATCAGGGAAAAGCGACTGAAACAACAGCAGAATCCAGCAGACACCTAAGCAAAGGACGAGCTGAGTTCGGCGGCTGCCAAGGAGGCGGAGGATGCCGTCTCGATAAACTGCTTCAAATTCACAGATTTTAAATTTAAAATCGTTGCCACACGGCGCAGGGCAGGCGAAGATGTAAAAAGCAGCCAGCTCGGTCTGTCCCACTCTCCACCACCGGGGTCTTCCCCTCCTGCCATGACACGGCATACGGCATACCATACCATTCCATTCCCAAGTTGGCCAGCGAACGTTGTGGCTCGATATAATGGCGCGAGTTTCATGTTTACAAAAAAGATTATGCAGCCCCAAAACAAGAACCACGAGATACAAACGTGCAGAGGTTGCAGGCGACTCGCAGACCTGGAGATGCAACCTGAAAACTGGGAACTGAGAACTGAGAAAACTGAAACTGGAGTTCTAATTAAACAATTCGTAGAATTTCGCGTTAATTGCGAGAAAACGACTTGAACGTGCCCGGCGGATTGGCTGTGGCTCTGGGACCCTGGTTGCTGCTTTACCCCCTCTAAATACCCCAATTCCCCGGCCCTCACCAAATCCACTAACCAGTTGACACGTTCTGGTGGAGTTCTTTTAATGCAGGCACACACCTGGAGAAACAGTGTTCTAAGTCAAAGAACCAAATAAAAGCTGGCTTCAAGGTAATTGTATATAGAGAAATATTCATTTCTTCAAGCCTGAATTTTACTTTTCTAGTTTATAGAGTTATATTTAATTTTCCATTTTTTCGAGTGCCCTGAGAAAGCTTTGCACTTTGCCTAGACTTGGTGTCTTTCTGTGGGCCTACATTTGACGAGGATGAGCTCTATTATTAACACGCCTCCCGGCATTACACCTTAACCCTTCATTCCCCTCGCAGAAACATGGAACTCTTTACACATGTGAAGGCTGGCCAACATTGGAGAGAAAACTCAATTCAAATTATCGGCAAACAAGATCGACAGATGTTCAGCTGGCACAACAACAGAAATGCCGAGATGGAGCAGGAGCGGGAGGAGGAGGCCTGAAGCGAGAGGTCATCGGGGTGCACCGACCGATCGGGGAGATCGATCTTCCTGCAGTCCAAAAACCGAAGCCCAAAGCCCGCGGACAGAGCTGAGCAGTCCAAAGCAGTCGCACGTCTCGCTGAGCAAATAACGCCCAAAAATAAAATAACACAAGGCAGAGAACTAAACCCTTTAATCTAAACCACTTTGGGCAGTGCCAGTGCGCAGATCCCTCCGACCGATCCGATCGACAACGCCACGCATATTTCGCATAACCCAGGCACACCTTTTCGCCCAGGCAGAACCCAGAAGGGCAGGGAGTATAGCCCCGAAAAATGAGAATATAAAACCGAATTCGTACCACAAAGAACATAGCCACTCCAGAGATCCCCGACCGTCGCTACCGTCATCATCATCATCATCATCAACATCGACGGCACTCCAACTCCACTCCATTCTACCATTCTCCTGGTCGATCATCCGCACTCGTCATCCTGCTCGTCATCGTGTCCACATCCCTGGGTTCGGGCTTATCGGCCCGATTAATCTGCCATCGCTATCGCTGATAAGGCCACCAAATGGACGAGGCGATCCTCTTCAGAAACCCGACCATAAAGCCCAGCCACAACCGCATCATTGTTAGCCCAGTGCGCAGTGGCAGCCAACACTCATGTTTAAATTATGATGGCTTCTAACTTGAATGTGGGCATATGGGCTACCCTCCCTTACGCCTCTCGCTCTCTCTCTCTGTCTCTTTTTCCCTGATCGTGTCAGAAGTCGGGCTGGCTTACTATATGCCGCTGACATGGCTGACGACCCATTGACAAGGGCCCCGATTGACGACTCGTTATTCCTTCCAGTCATTGAACAATTGAAGTTCGGCAAATGTTAAAGGGTCAACGCGAAGAAAAGTTCCCGATCTATTGGGCAGATTGGAGAACAAATTCGTCATGAACTAAAGACTTTATGGCAACCTTCGTCGCCTATCATTAAGGAAAGCCTAAACTAATTTTTCTTCCCATAAAATAGTGAAGTTCTAAAATATAGTTTGGAAAATATATATTAATAAAGCTCTTATAATCTCAACTTCCATAATTATAACAATCATGTTAAACAGTAAAGCTTCTAGTTAAAAAATGAACAGATAACTGCCAATATTATTCTTAAACCCAATCACTTTCAATTTCAACCACTGCTAATGCCTTTATTATCACTATGAGTGCTGTGCAATTAAGATCATATTTCCGGCGATAATCCCAAGTGAAGCAGTCACAAGTTGAGTCAATACCTTCGGGAGCTATCTGGGTTATCTAATCGGACTCATCTACATGGGTTCATCCTGGCGTATGCGCAATCCGCCTTTGTCACTGGCAGCTGCTGCTGATCGGCCCTGCGATTTCCCCGCCCATCGGCGCAGCGAAACAAACAAAAATCTCTGAATGAGATTTGACTGGGCTTCGTTTTATTTAAACACAATCGCTGATGCATAATTAATTAAAAGGTCTTTTTTCAATATGATTTTTTCTCTGCGTTTTGTTTACGTTTTATGTTATTTATTTATTTTGTTGTTGTTGTGCTGCCTGTTTGCTGTTGACAACACGCCCCAAAAACGGTGGCTGTTTGTTGGTTGGCTGATTCCGTATCCGAATCCGCATCCGAATCAGTATCTGGTTCTGGTTCTGGCTGTGCTTGTGGTTGTGCCTGCTCTGTGCTGCGGCCCCTTATCTTGTAAATTGAATTATGAAATCGTCAACTTGAATCCGAGCTGAACAGAGGCTGCTCCTTTCAGCCCATGGAAGGGAAAATCAGTTAAGAGACATGACGACGACGACGACTAACATACAACTACAACTGCAGAATCCCAGCTGCCCAATGACCATATCCCTGGCGTTCAGTGGTGTCAATTTAGCTCAAAGTCTAGCCAAATTAGATTTGTTTTAAGGCTTAATAATTTAAAAATAAGAAAGTAATGGTATATTATGTACTATTCTTTTGGAAATATTTATTAAAATTTCCAAGCTAAATAATTATATTTTCGAATAACGTTTTGTAATTATTTAATATAAGGGACTGACTACTGGCAGCACTGATGCCAGTGAGTGAGCAAACAAAACGGGCATTTAACATAATCATATCATATCGTCGTGGGCATCACATCGCTACCAAGCTAAAGCCACTCAAGTTGGCCCAGGACAACGGGACGGAATGGGTGTGGGGATGGCATGGGGATGAGCCCTCGGCCTGAGCCTGGCCATTTGCATATGTCTTTTTGCCCTTGCCACGCCCCTTGGCTTGACTTGTTTGCTCGGCAGCAGCAGCACGAATGAGCATCGTTTAGAAGCTTTCTGCCTTTCATTGCTATATTTGCTGGCCTGCCTTTGATTTCATTCGGAGAATGGGTTAGTCTGTCTCTTCCCTGTCCATGTTTTCGAGTGAAACCATGTCAAGAATCAACAAACTCGAAAAAAAGTGTTCTCAACTAAGATGTCACACTGCAAATTATTATAAACACTTAAGTTCAGTGTCATTAAATGAGGACACAATTAAAAAAAAAAACAAATTACTGGAACATAAATTACTAATTCCATAAGCAAATATATATATGTATTAAACCACTGAAGAAGTTCGCGATTTTTGAGCCAAATATTAAACCATTTAAAAAAAGAAATGAAAGGGGTTACATCGTCAAAATTGTCAAAAATTGACCAAAAATTTTAAATCTATTTTTAAATGCAGAAAGGTTCTAAATTAAAAACCAAGAAGAAAAAACCAAACCACTCTGAAATCCGTTGAGTTTAAGCAAAGTTACGATAAAAAACCCCAGAAAAATTAATATTATGAATATAAAAAAATTATCATATAACATTTTTTTTTCAAATAAATGAAAAGGGTTACATCGTCAAAATTGTCAAAAAAAGACAAAAAATTTTAAATCTAGTTTTAAATGCAAAAAGGTTCTAAATTAAAAACCAAGAAGAAAAAACCAAACCACTCTGAAATCCGTTGAGTTTAAGCAAAGTTACGATAAAAAACCCCAGAAAAAGTTCGCGATTTTTGAGCCCAAAAATTTAGCCATTTAAAAAAAACAATGAAAAATTGTCAAAAATTGACCAAAAATTTTAAATCTAGTTTTTAATGCAGAAAGGTTCTAAATTAAAAACCAAGAAGAAAAAACCAAACCACTCTGAAATTCGTTGAGTTTAAGCAAAGTTACGATAAAAAACCCCAGAAAAAGTTCGCGATTTTTGAGCCAAAAATTTAGCCATTTAAAAAAAACAATGAAAGGGGTTACATCGTCAAAATTGTCAAAAATTGACCAAAAATTTAAAATCGAGTTTTAAATGCAGAAAAGTTCTAAATTAAAAACTAAGAAGAAAAAACCAAACCACTCTGAAATCCGTTGAGTTTAAGAAAAGTTACGATAAAATACCACTGAAGGATTTCGGACTTCGGTTTTCGGAGGGTTTGATTTCATTTACAACTATGTGCATTCCGCGTAATTTTTACTCTCAGCCCATTTATAACTACTTTAGCTACATCAATTATGATAAATATAAGAATAGTTTATATATACAAAAATGTATGTACTTATAGGAACATCATTGTTTATTTTTCAATTTTTTTCAAGTGCACAAACTAGAAAAAGGAAAATCTGAAAACGCTTTCGTTTGTTCTAATCGCAGCCACAGCATCGCTGGTTTGTTGGTCTGTCGGGTTTTGGTAATTGAGAATATAATTACACGAATTACGACGCAGTCGCCGCGTTTATCTGGCGGTTAGCATCTGCCTTTCATCTCGAGGCCTCAGTGGCCTGAGGTTGACAGGGCCAAGTGCGTTCCGATGGGCCCCATTGTTGGTCCCCCCAGGCAACTGGACTGAACGGAGGAATAGTTATCCAAGCAAACCAAGAATGCCCGCGACCAAGTCGAGCATGTGTCCGCTTTCACAGCGCGGGGCTTTCAATCGACAAACGCAACTCATAGCCAAAAGGGGGATGCCCGACAATTGTCACTTCCCAAAGCAGTTACGTTACAATTTAAGCGTGTAAACAAAAAATTACAAAGTTGTTAGGCCAAAATGGCAAGCACTGTGCAAGTCATCGCTAACAACGATTGGTGAGGGCAAGAGTGTTGGCAGATGAAAATTGGTAAAAAAAAGAAAGAAATTCATAATATGTAAACAGTGGAATTAAAATTAGAAGATTATTTTAACAAAATTTCAGAATACCAATGGTAATGTAAATGCTTCAAACTAAAACATACTGCTGTAAGTTGTCTGCTTTTAATCTCCTAATAAACACAACTATTCCAATAACAAAATAATTGAATTTCAGGACATCAGTCTAGACATCAATTTAGTGACTGAATCCCCTGAATTTCCATCACAACCAACCAGCCGGAAATAATTGGTGCAGTGACAGGTAAAACCCCGCTCAAATCGACTGCCAGTGCGCCACACATCGTCAAACATTTTATTGGTCAATTGGGCAACTTCAGCCCCTCAATGTGGAACCCCTAAGTACCGAATGCCGCACATCACACCTAACACCTAGTTGTAACCCCTCTGTGGCTGCCGTCGCAAGTGTTACCTTTCCAATAAATATTTGTTTACGCACAAATAGACTTGTAGAGCGCGTTTGAAATTTATTTGGACGAGGGCCAGGCCAGAGCAAGTGAAGCGAGGCGAAGCCACCGTCACAGTCCTGTCGAATGCACTCAGAAAAAAGGGAAAGGGACAAATTTTAAAGGGAGTATTACATAGAGAAAGAATCTAGTTTATGCTTACCTAAATCATCTTCAAACCCAGCATTAAATTTGCTGGTTATTTAAACTAAGAATAGGTCAAAATACTAATAATAATAGCTTTTTAAAATGTAATGTCTTTAAATCCCAAGCTTTACATAAAAAACGAAATACGGATACCAAGCAGGATTCAGTGTTCTTAATTGCCCAACAATAATTAAACTAAAGACTCATAAATTGTCAGTTGTTTCTGTCTAAATTTTAGTTATACACTTACATTTCTCCCAGTGCCTGGCTCAGTGAGTGCGTAGGCCTTATCAAATTTAGATAATCGACTTCGATTCCTGTGTTTGCCCTCAACGCCTCAGCCAGCTTGTTTGTCTTTGATTCGTTTGGAGTTTGCTGTGGCCACCAGTAAATAATAATGCTCGGGAGCGGAGCGAGCAAGAAGGAAAGCAAAATGTTTGCCTAATTTATCGCAGTAGCATCATCGTTCTGAAATTCAATTTAATTGGATGCCCAAGAACTATCCACCGCCTGCGTTTGGCAGTTGGAAGTGGGACCCTCATAATTCGGGGCCTCAACTTCCTGTTTCTGCTAATCTCGTCGCTGCGATCGCCTCTTGTTCGCACCTATTCAAATGATCTAGTCGAATCGGCAGAGAAATCAGCATCCTCAAGAGCAGCTGATCGCTTTGCAAAAAAAAAAAGGAGGAAACAAAAAGTTGAGTCGATTTTTGTCAGGCGGTTTTTTTCCGGGTTATCGGGCGGGGTTTTGTCGCCACCATCTCGGACCTCTGAGTCCGCCCATCACGTGTCTAATTTCTCGCTGCCCAAATAGTCCTCGGGAGAGAGTCCAGGCCATTGTGGCTGGCTTGGTTTTCCTGGGTTGCCGGCTCCTCCAGTTGTGTCCCCGGTTATCTTGATGCTGGCGCGCAAAAATGTTTACAATTTCGCTGCTCATTTTTTTTCCTCCTCACAATGGCAGCGAAATTAAAAATGTTTCCAGTGGTTGACTTGGTCCGGGCTTCATTTTTCACGTTGGTCACTCAATTGTGCCCGAGACACATGCCAAAAGGATGGCACATTGGTGGCCAGGCGACGAAAGGGAAACCATTTGCTGGAACTGCCGAATGAATAGGTTTCTAGTGAATCACTGGAGAACAATTGATACCCGGGCAGTCCGAGATTTCTATGTTGAGTGTTTATTTTGGGTGAAAAAGTGAGACTGTGCAGAGACTTAAATATAGATGAGATATATATTGGCATGGCAATTATTAATATTACATTTTGTGTATTATACAGGAGTACCAGTGTGCAAGGCAGGACAGCAATCAGTGCCTTGCGTCAACTAACAAATAAATATCACGCATGGCCAAAAGCGGCAATCAAAGTCCATCAACTGGCATCGGGCTGGCAGATGCCAAGCCGTCGATAAGCGGACTCGGCATCGGCCGATACACGTGTGGGGATATATCCTTTGGCAGCGAGTCGCCATCGCCACATTTCGATGCGGGGGGACGATAAAGTGCCGGGCATTGTTTTCGGCCTCAATCAGAGTCTAGTTTAAATGCGTTTTTGGCCGGGGAAGTGAGCCAAGTAAGCCAGGGGCCATCATAGGCCGTGCTTCGGACCCAAAGCGCAGTCATAATTATTTCATTATGGCCCATTTGTTTCATCAGCCCCATTGGCCACGACTTCTGCTAACTGTTGAGTTGAGTTGCTGGCTGATGAGTTGGGTCTGGGGTCTCCCCTCCGCGCCTTTTCTGTGTCCGTTTCTGTTACTGTGTCTCTGGCCTTTGGGCCTTATCGATCGGACGCCATCTTAATTGTTTGTTGTTAAACACGCAGCCACAGATTTCGATCCCCATTCCGAGTCCGAATCCAAATCGGAGTCGGATTCCAAGTCCAATACGGAATTCGGTTACTGATTTAGGGTCCCCACACCCTCGCAGCGAATAGACTTGGCCGCTTATTGATTTTTCATCCGAATTTCGTCGTCAGCCATTTGATTTATTGTTGTCCACTTAATTTGTTAGAGATGCTGTCCAGATATTCCCCCCTCCGGCTGCTAATTCGCTGTAGATCGTCGTATTTATGGTCACTGCCTCATCGTTGGGAACTCTTTCGACCGAGTGTCTTGCCTTGCGTTGAACTGAACTAGTTTGCCCAGGCGAACTTAAACTGCGTTAAATGTTTTCGGGGTGGGTCCATCAAGATGGCGTTTCTCTCTACCGATTTGCATAAATAATTTGTTGACTTTTCTGGGGAGCTGCGAGAATGCTTAATAGTCAATATCCATGTTTTCGTTGGGAGAAGGGAACCAAACTATTTATTTTTGGTAGGGATTTCAAAGCGTAACCAAGACATAAAGAACATATTCTTTAAACTACAAAAATTCCCCCGAATTATCCACTAAAATTTTATATTTTTCCGAATAGAGTAAACCCTTTACATGAACTCCTTTCCCAAGGAATTATTTTCTCCACCCCCGCCGACTGGAACTGCAATCCTTGTGTCGCCCACAAGGGAGTCACCATTTGAATGGAGCAATTAGTGACTGTTGCCAAACAGTGGCCAACTGCAGAGCAATCGACCGTCCAGGTGTGTGGTCACAATAGATGACCACACGGGGACCCTCACCTCTAGCAATCACCCCTCCTCCCGTTGAGAGCCAGACAATGGCAATTGTGGCCGGCTGAGAATGTTGTCATATGTCGCCTCCGTCGCTGTCGTCGCACGTCGTCGTCGTCGTGTTTCATGTAAACAAATAACAAATTAAATGAAAATTTAAATGAAGGAGAAGCAGGAGCCGCATGACGATTTATGTGCCGGTTGCAGGATAAGCCCGAAATCGACTAAGGGGAAGCCGGAGCCCAAGGTCTAACCCAAACCCAAACCCCTGACGGTCCTTGGCCCTCGTTTATTTTTGTGGTTGATGGAGGCGAAACCCCGCTGATCGAATCAAATGAACCGAACCCACCACACACACAGGCAGAGACAAAAATGCAGAGACGGGACGGATTCAGACCCATGTGCAGACGGCGAAAAGGACAATCGAAGGCGGTCAGGATTTGCTTCGGCCGGGCCAAGAGGGTTGGCCTGTGTTGTTACCTTGGTCCCGGCTCCTCGATTCCGGGTGGCAATCGTCTGTAATTGGGATTTGTATTGAGTTATTATTTATTGCCCCCCTCCGGCACCGTGTCCCTTCTGGTTCTCGTCCTGATCGTCGAGCCAAAGTCAAGTCAAAATAGAGAAATTATCGGCAACAACTTTGCGTGTTGAATTGATTGATTTGCCTTCCTCGGGGCACAAATCCAAATTGCAGTCTATATTTGTATCTGTCGACAGTGATGAGTGTTTGGCAAATTGTTGTACCTGGAAAGGTACCAAAAAGAGGTAAATATTTACCTAGAAGTAGTTTTACCTCGGACATAACTTTATTTATTTACTTAACTAATTTATTATTGTCAAAAATTGGGAATTTCTACAACCAAAGATATAGTACTTGCCTGTACCTTAGTTGAGTAACAATCACTGCCATCACTTCATGTATCTCGTACTTCGCTTTTTCACAGTAATGTATGTTTGTGTGTGGCATGCGGGTCCTTTGCATGTCAATAGGTGCTAAAAATTGACTTTCCAGCAACGCCCAGACGGAACCTGCTTGAAACTTAATTAACAAGGCTCCGCCACACATACAGATACAGATACAGATGCAGATGCAGATACAGATGCATGAGCCCCGTATCTGCGGCAACAGAAGCCAGGCCCCATCAGAAGATAAACCCCCGACAATCACTCAAAGCTAGATGGAGACCTGGAGAGCCGAGGGGGACATGGACATGCAAAATGCAGCTGCAGCCTGCCGGCATTTACATACTTACAAGGAAAGCAGTCGCCGCGGCTGTGGCAGCCGAATGATATATAAAAACACAAGAAATTTGACATGAACTGCGGAGATTTCAACGCAAAGATAGCGCCAAAGAGATGCCACTGCCACAGAGAAAGAGAGAGTGAGGGGCCCAAGGAGTCTCGGGCTCCTTGAATAATGGCGGCCTCAATCAGGACCGAACCCAAGCCCAGAACCCAAGCAATTGTACATAAGAAAACTCAAGGGGCCAGCAGAGACAGAGGATGAGTGGAGAGCGTCGGGGTCTGAGAAAGGTCTCTGCTCCTCTACAGCTTCTTTGCCCTTCGTCTGCGTCTCCTGCCCCTTCGTCATTGTGGTTTTCTGGGAGAGACAAAGATGACGCGATTGCTAGATTTGATAAGCAAAATCATTTGTGATAAAATAAATAATTGAGTTCGTTTGCATATCATGGGAAAGCATCTTTCATCGTCCCAAGCCTCACTCAGAACAAACGAATCAAATATACGTATGTCTGGGCACGGACAGGAAAATGTTTATGGCATCTTATGTAAGTCAAAACTAATGGGGATAAACATAACCGTATGATTTGCAAGTGACACAACACTGTAAATTATAGGAATAGTTATAATAATTATCTTGTCCTGCAAGAGTTGCGTCTTCATCCCATGGAGAGCGTGACATTTCGTTGGTATTAAAAGAACCCCCCGATTGTTGTAAGCGGCGATATATTTTGGTACAGGGTATATAACAGTCGTTCACGAACGACTGTAGCTTTCTTACTTGTTTTAATGCATAAAATGTATACCAATTATATAGGTATTACCATTATTTGTTTTGCAATAGATCAGTAGTTTCGTGCAAATTAATTTTTTTCGACATGTTTTCAACTGGTTTAACATGCACTGGTTATTAAATAACTTGTACATTTTGATAAACCCAACCTATAAATACGAACGGATTTTTATTGTGACACTATTGTTTTTCTAAAATGTTTCTGGCAAGTTGGTTCTTTTTCTTCCTGCTGTTCGGCGAAACCCTTGTAAGTGGGGCAAAACATACAAAAAAACCAAGACCTCACATATTTATACCCGCAGTGCTCTTCAATAGCGCCGTATGAAGCGAAGGTTCTGTCCTTCTCACAATATCCCGAAGACGGTGTTATGGATATGTCCAAAATTCGGATGATCGGACGCGAACGGCTGGTGAACGGAACGTTTATCCTAAAAGAGGACTTGAACAATGATCACCATTTCTTCTCGGCTCAGTTCTTCTCCGATCCATTTGGCGACGGAAACTTTAAGCCGCTTCCCTACTTTGTAGGGAAGACACCCATCTGTGATGTTATTAAGAAGTACCGCAAATTGTTTGTGAAGGATGGCGATTACGGGCTGCACACCAATTTTCCCGTTCATAACGACACCTGTCCCATTCTCAAGGGCACCTATTATTTGAAGAACATCAAAGTGTCTGTCGATAACTGGCCGTCGATTATGCCACGCGGTTATCTAAAGGGAAATGGCTCATACTACCGGGACAACGAAGTCGTGGGCACCTACTCTCTGATGGGCCTAATTTCGGATAAGTTATTCAGATAGACAAGGATTTTAAAAGCGATCTTATTTCCAGTTCACCTGTTTCTAAAGAACTTTTCAGATTTGTGAAATAATTTGGATTTCATAACTTGTGTCGAATTAAATTCTAACAGACTGCAGGGGTATTAAAACGTATTGCATTTTGTATTAGTGTTAAAGTAACTATAAGTCGGGTTAAATATTTGGAGTGTTAATAATTAACCTCAAATCATTTTGGTGGTTTATGAACCAATAATTATATTAAAAATCACAGTGACTGTCCTGTTTCGTATTGTCTTCCATCAAACGAGGTTAATAGTTAGAGGGTAATAAAAGCAGTTTACCCAACTGAACAGGGAATTGCTCAACGTAATCCACCGATAAAAAATATTCGACAGGCTAAATTGGCAAAGACCAACCAAATTCATTTAATTTCAGTCCTTAAATTCGCTCCGAAGACGAGGATGAGTGGAGGGCGTCGGGGTCTGAGAAAGGTCTCTTCTCTTAAATAACATAAATAATAAATATGTATTGAGTTAGCTTACATATGCGACTTATTAATATATTTGTTATAACTTATAAGTATTTCATCCTAAAGTAAATTCGAGATTTAAGTTACAATATAGCTGAGTGTAAGAAGGGGTGAAGAGGCCTCAATAATTCACTGGCACACTCATAACTTTTTCCAATTGTGTCACAGATTAGACGGGGGCCCAAGACAAACGCCTTTAGACAGACTTCAATCAAATCGGTCGCCTATCGGCAGCAACTATCTCTGGGATCCGAAACCGAAGCCCCCCAAATGTCCCCACCCTCGGTGGTGTGTGGTGCTGTGGTGATGTGTGCGGGGCGCACCTCCAATTGCGATAAAGCGTTAAAATTAATTATCGAGTGCCAGCAGCGCAGCTCAGTGCGCTGTGCTGTCAAATCTTTATCGCATAATTGATTTCATAGCTACTGCGTTTGCTTTCAGCGCTGCTTTCCTCAAATTACACGCCAAGGGCCTACCTACCAAAGGTAAAAAAAAAAAAACGAAATAATAATAAAATTTCCGATGGGCCGAGCAATTGGGGTAAAGAGCTACCTCAAAAACCCCAAGACAAAGGCAGAAGAAGAACAACAAACGGCAGCTACAAATCAACATCACGATAAGAAACTGTGATTTTTATTTTTTGAAAACTGATTTTTGATTTCCTGTACAATTTTGATTAAAAACTGTGCGGCTGTCTCGCTCAGCCCGTCTGTCATGTCGCCTCAACTGCCTTAACTGCTCGGGGAGCCTCCTTCGCTGGCTGTGAATGGGAAAGGCTGCAAGACAAATTGAAAACAAAGTCTAATCAGTTGAGCAATTGAGCAATTTTACATACCCCTTACTTAGCGGATTAGAAAAGGGTTAGACGAGGGCTCCCTTCAGGCAATACAAGGGATTTAAGTTATTAAAAGGTGGATACAAATGAAATATAAATTCTGGAATAAATGTAATCACTACTTAATTACTTTTAAAGAACTACTTAGGATGTGGTTTTGAATTAATTCTATAAAATTGAAATTCTTGTAAGGCTTCGGCTATTTAAAATCTAAACTATTTGTAGGTATTTCCCTTAATTGTCATACCCAATATTTATCTTTAAATATAATCCTTTTTGATACTTTAAGTTTTTTAAGTACAGGGCAAAACCTAGTCGAAGCACTTTCCCCTCAGCCTGAAGTGTTTCCTATAATTTTCTTTGTTGCCCATGGTAGCATTGTTAAGAAATCTAATCACTGACAAGCTATGGCTGCCTGTATTCGATAGATAGTTGCTGATGGCACCCTCTTGGGGATGATGAGGCCTGGAAATTGATTCGGACTGGGTTGAGAAATGATTCAAGATTTGGCAGCCGATATGGCTTATGCCAGGTGCCGGTGTCGGGCTTATAGGAAACTTTCCGATGCCCTTCGGCTGCAATGTGGCTCTGATATGGCGTCAATATGGTCCCAAGTCAGTGCAGTATCTTGAGCCCCGTGTTCTCCGGTCGCACTTCCACTCGAAAGGACCACCATGTGTCGCGGTTTGCTCCTGCGGCCTTTTGTGCCTGGCGTAATTAAAACTTAAAACGCTTTTTGTTTTGCAAGCAGCACTTGAGCCATTGTTTGCCAGCCCAAAAAGTTCACAGCCCACCAGCCCAGCCCAACGCCCTCCCCTGCTCTGCATGTCTCGGCCAAGGAAAACAAAAGAGGGAGAAAGAACAGTATCTCAAGTGTGCTCGTTGTGGAAATTCCAATAGAGAGCGTGCGACTTCTTTGGCATACAAAAAAACCCCCCGATTGTTGTAAGCGAACTTTCCAGAGCAGACCACCTAGCAGAAGTTCATTCGGGGGCAGGAGCAGGAGCAGGAGCAGCGGCAGCAGCGAGCTGGGTTCAAGTGGGCCAAGGAGCACGTGCCCGGCTCCTGGGATTCGGTGCAGTTTCAAGAGTGCCAATATGTTGCAGCTTCGATCCGTGCCACATGCCAAAGGACTGCCACCGCACGGAGCAGCACTCGCACCTGGTAATGTCTCCTCACTTGCAGCTCTAAATAAAATCAGAAAAATTGTTCTGACTTCTGTATTATTTTACTCAGCTTGCATGTGATGATGTGATGCATGATTCTATAATTAAATTAATCAATTAACACCATGCTGTTCCCAAAGCGATATTATATTTTGTTGTATTTAGAAGTTATTGCTATCTTAACACATCCGTTACAAGTGAATTTTTTAATTTTAATACACAATTATATATAAACTTATTATAATTTAGAAATAATCAGTAGTTTCGTTCGAATTAATTGACCAATTTGGACTTGTTTTCAGCTTATTTAACATGAAAATACCTTGTTAATCTTAACTTACTCAGCCTATAAATTCGAATGGATTTTTATTGTGACACTTTTCTACTTCTAAATGTTTCGTTGGTACTTTTTATTCTGGCTAATCGGCGAGGCAATTGTAAGTCTGGAAAGGATACAAAAAACAAGGACCTTACTTATTTTTACCCCCCCAGTGCCTGGGATTAACCCCGCAGTATGATTCGAGGCTTGTTTCCTTCTCGGCATGGCCGGAAAACGGAATTTGGGATATATCCAAAGTTCGGTTGATCGGACGCGAACGGCTGGTGAACGGAACGGTTACCCTAAGGGAGGACATGGACAATGATCACTATTCCTTCTCTATGGAGACCTTCTCCGATACAGCCGGCGACGGAAACTTTAAGCTGCTTCCCTACCAAATTTCGAGGACGCCCTTGTGTGAGGCTTTTAAGAAGTACCGCCCGTTGTTTTCGAAGCACGCCGAATACAATCGGCAGACCGACTTTCCCATCCATCGGGACACCTGTCCCCTTCTCAAGGGCACCTATTATTTAAAGAACATCCAGTTTTCTTCCGAAAACTGGCCGTCGAATCTGCCACGGGGTTATATTCGGGCAAATGGATCCTTCTATAGGGACAACGAGGACGTTGGCACCTACTCCTTGACGATCCTAATTACGGAAAAGGAATACAGATAGACAAGGATTTCGCAAGCGTTCTTTTTCCCCAGTTCAAGATTACTAATCGGATGATTCTAAAGTATTTTTTAGATTTTAATTGAATAGTTAAACTCTCAGAAGTTCGATTCTTATTAATTGTAATTAAATGTATCGAATTTGCTCAATGGAACAGGGTTATATATTTATATTTGCAGTTTTCGTAGAGCTTCCAGTTTTAAACTAAGCCAAAAATGCATTAATTTTATTTGGAAAAATTAGAATATTATAATCCCATGCAGAGGTATATAAAAAAATCTATAGCGTTTTTATAAATTCAAAGTTTCAATTTGTACAGACATCATTATTTTGAGTATTCATAATTAATTGTAATAATTATAGAGGTTTTTAATTTATAAATTCATGTGTCCTGTTTTAGTTTGTTCTTCATTACGAGAGTTCAATCGACGCCGTATTATTAAATATTTTTATATAATGGCGCTGCATCAGGGTAAGATAATTCAGTATTTCAGTAAAATGTTGTAAATAAATTCAATGCTGAAACTGGAAAGGTTTGTTTTTCTGTTGCTAATTAGCGAAGCACAGGTAAATATTAAGGAACGATCTAAACTTTTTTGTTATAAAATATAACAAAGTATTAATTATATATTTTGGATACTTTACCTTCAAGTCAATGGACGCTCATTCAGAAATGGTTGCTTATATGGAACCTACTCTAAGTACTGTAATTGGGGACACAAATTAATATAATTAAATGTAAACATCCAGGTAAATTTAGCTTAATATCCTTTTTATTTAATCAACTTACTGACTCTGGCTAGCAAACGCATAAAAAATAATGCCTATTGGAGTGTCATTTAATAATATATTTCTACCTGAGCCTATTCCCCGTGCACCTGTAATTCGGAGCCGACGACCAGTGCATAAATCATCAATGCAACTGCAGCAGGCCGAGGAGAAATCGAACGAACCGAAAAATAGGCGCCCGCAGAGATGTCCGATTTTTCCGGGGCCTACGCCCTCGTTTCCCTCTCAAGTATTTACCTGGGCCTGTGACGAAATATTTAGTCGAAAATATTGTCCCTAATGCTGGCGCCAGACAAGTCCTATGCTGATGATGATGACAGACTTAGGCACCGTACACAAAACAAATCCAACCTGTCACACTAACGACTTCTGCGAAGACAATAGTCGGCGACCGGCTCTTCTTGGCCCTATTCCCCGTCCTTCCCTCAATCCAGTTTGCAGTTTACTGTGGCCCTGTCTATAAGCCAAAAGTGTTGCACTAGTTTCGTAGGGATTTGGACCGAGAAGACAAAGGGCCCGGGATCCGCAGGGCTTTGTCTTCCACTCCGTTCAGCGTTCCCCGGTCCGGTTCCCCGTTTCCCGATTCCGCTCCTGTGTGCGCATGCATTTTATGGTGCAATTCCTTTGTCCTTTGCCGGCGAAGGCAGGCCAATATTTTTATTGCCCATGCTGCATACAATATACAGAATCGAACAAATAGCTGCAACAGCCGCTAAGAGTTATGACCCGGCGCCTAGGAGCTCATCTCCCAAACAAAGGGCTGTGAAAGGCACTTTTCGAATGGGCTGGAATGCTTTGGGTTCGGACTGCAACGGGTTGGGGTGATAGCATGTGGCGATCGTGCTCCGGTCCAATCCCAATCCTTGAGCTACGAAATAAAGTCAAGTGGCACAGGAAAACTAAATAAGGAAAATCGGTTTATAGATGCAATTACAAATCAAATTATAATCAAACCAAAGGTTTCTTTTTGAAATAGCTAACTATGTTATGGCTTTTGGTGAGAAAACATTGCTAGGTGCACATATCTCACGAATTTTCATATGAGAAATCATAGTTAATATTCACTAAATGGGCAAAAGTAATATAAATCCATTAGAAGATTCCGATAACTACAGGTTTTATCCCAATGCAATTTTGAACGGGGTGAAGTTCGTCAACTGTTTTTAATGCCAGCACAGAAACATGATACTTTAGAGATTAATTACGAAATTGTACAAGTATTATTAAGGTTACAATGTCACTAATTAAACAGCTTACCGAACATGTGTGACAGTTAGTTATATAATTTATTTAAGTGCTTGCAATGTATAAAATGCACTGCATTCAGAAAATAACCAGCATTTACCTAAATTATTTGCTGCTGTAAGGTATTTTCTTTATTTATAAACTAATGCTGCAACGTTGGATTTATATTCTACTGCTTCTGTTGAGCGGGGTTTTTGTAAGTAGAAATACATATACAGATTTGATTCCTTTTCATTATTTTGCATTCCAGATGCTGTTTTCTAAAAAAACCTATAATGCTCGTTTTGTATCTGTTACCTCTAACGTAGATTACATAGATACCACCCATATGCGATTCTTCGGTCGCGAACGCTATTTAAATGGCAGCGTCGAATTTAAAAAAGATTTGGGCGATGACTTATACGCGGTGGGGGCCAAAAGCTTCAATGATCCCAATGGCGATGGTGAATACAAGCAGTTGCCAATGTTTATTACTCGTCAACCCATCTGCAAGGGCTTAGAAACCTCCTGGAAGTACATTGAAGCCTCTCTAAAGTACGGAGTGAACACAGATTTTCCCGCCCGCTTCCACCCTTGTCCAATACCGAAGGGAAAATACTACATTAAAAACGTAACGGCCAAAACGGACGATTGGCCAGACATAATGCCACGGGGCTTTCTCAAGGGAATTTTCATCTTTTATGAAGGAAAAAAAGTTTCCGGCACTGTTGAAGTTGTTATCCAAATTTCGGATATTTCTTAACAACCATTTTGAGCCCTAATATTTTGTATTATTTGTTCATTTTGATCTAGAATCATATACTTTTAAATAAAATTGGTACATTTGTTATTTAAATTCGTTTTACGTAACTTTTTAATACCCAGTATACAGTAGAATATAAAAAGAAAAATGCCAGACAGTAGATTCCGATATATCCCTCCTATCAAGATCACAAAAGTGCAAAAAACTCTTTGGCCAACGCATCCAAGAAATTCGAGAAACCCCAAAATTGATCCGAGAAGATCAGATGGAGCCACGGAATTAATTCAAGTTCGACCTAACTGCTTGGAAAAAGGTATCTTAAAAAAGAATAATCTATTGAGGACTCAAAATAGCATAAGCTACAATATTCGCAAAATAAAGTCATGAATTAATACACCAGAAGAATTAAAGCAGTTTTTAATGTTGTTCTATATAATCTATTTTAAAGTTCATTTAATTATATTTAATTAAAACAAGGGCAACAGTTACGTAACATAACGTAGATCTGCTTATTTAATTTAATTTAGTCATGGCAATATGTAGAATATCATGTACGATATGTTACTTTAAAGATTATTAGTTAGAAACTTGTAACCTTATTAACAGTTTACAATGTTAATAATTAAAATTCTTATCGAACATGGATGGCATGTTAGATTATAATTTATTTCAATGGGATGGCGTATAAAATGCACTGGATTCAGAAAATAACCAGCATTAACCCAAATCGTTGGCTGCTGTAACGTACTTTCTTTATTTATGGAATAATGCTGCAACTTCGGATTTATATTCTACTGATTCTCTTTGGCGGGGTTTTTGTAAGTAGAAATACATATATGTACATATTTGATTCCGTTTTATTATTTTGCATTCCAGATGCTGTTTTTTAAAAAAACCTACAAAGTCCGTTTTGTATCTGTTACCTCTAACGTAGATTACATAGATACCACCCATATGCGATTCTTCGGTCGCGAACGCTATTTAAATGGCAGCGTCGAAATTAAAAAAGATTTGGGCGATAACTTATACTCGGTGGGGTTCAAAAGCTTTAATGATCCAAATGGCGATGGTGAATACAAGCAGTTGCCAATGGGTATTCCTCGTCAACCCATCTGCAAGGGCGTAGCAACCGTCTGGAAGTACATGGATGCCACTCTAAGGTACGGAGTGAACACAGATTTTCCCGCCCGCTTCCACCCTTGTCCCATACCGAAGGGGAAATACTACATGAAAAATGTAACGGCGAAATCGGACGATTGGCCAGACATAATGCCACGGGGCTTTCTCAAGGCAGTTTTCACCTTTTATGAAGGAAAAAAAGCTTCCGGCACTGTTGAAGTTGTTTTCCAATTTTCTGATATTTCCTAACAACCATTTTGAGATCTAATATTTTGTATTATTTGTTTTTTAATTATTAAATTTTAAATTGGTAAATTTGTAATTTAAATTCGTTTTACGTAACTTTATCCTACCCAGAAATAACAACGAACAATGTATAAAGTAGAATATAACAAAGAGAATGCCAGATAGTACATTCCGACATATCCCTCCTATCTAGATCACAAAAGTGCAGAATCTCTTTTGCCAATGCATCCAAGAAATTCGAGAAACCCCAAAATTGATCCGAGAAGATCAGATGGAGCCACGGAATTAATTCAAGTTCGACCTAACTGCTTGGAAAAAGGTATCTTAAAAAAGAATAATCTATTGAGGACTCAAAATAGCATAAGCTACAATATTCGCAAAATAAAGTCATGAATTAATACACCAGAAGAATTAAAGCAGTTTTTAATGTTGTTCTATATAATCTATTTTAAAGTTCATTTAATTATATTTAATTAAAACAAGGGCAACAGTTACGTAACATAACGTAGATCTGCTTATTTAATTTAATTTAGTCATGGCAATATGTAGAATATCATGTACGATATGTTACTTTAAAGATTATTAGTTAGAAACTTGTAACCTTATTAACAGTTTACAATGTTAATAATTAAAATTCTTATCGAACATGGATGGCATGTTAGATTATAATTTATTTCAATGGGATGGCGTATAAAATGTACTGGATTCAGAAAATTACCAGCATTAACCCAAATCGTTTGCTGCTGTAAAGTACATTCTTTATTAATAAAATAATGCTGCAACTTCGGATTTATATTCTACTGATTATGTTCGGTGGGGTTTTTGTAAGTAGCAATACATATACAGATTTGATTCCATTTCATTAATTGCTTTCCAGATGCTGTTTTTTAAAAAAACCTACAAAGCGCGCCTTTTATCTCTTACCTCTTACACAGACTTAGTAGATACCAATATTCGATCTTTCGGTCGCGAACGCTATTTAAATGGCACCATAGAATTCAAGAAAGATTTTGGCGATGACTTATACTCGGTGTCGGCTGAGAGCTTCATTGATTCCAATGGCAATGGTGAATACAAGCAGTTGCCAATGTTTATTCCTCGTCAACCCATCTGCAAGGCCTTAGCAACCGCCTGGAAGTACATTGACGAATCTGTAAAGTACGGAGTGAACACAGATTTTCCCGCCCGCTTCCACCCTTGTCCCATACCGAAGGGGATATACTATGTTAAAAACGTAACGGCAAAAACGGACGATTGGCCAGACATAATGCCACGGGGCTTTCTCAAGGGAGTGTTTACCTTGCATGAAGGAAAAAAAGATACCGGCACTGCTGTAGTTGTTATCGAAATTTCTGATATTTCTTAACAACCATTTTGAGCCCCTATATTTTGTATTATTTGTTTTTAAATCTAAAATACATTAAATTTTATTTCAATTGGTACATTTGTAATTTAAATTCGTTTTACGTAACTTTATACTACCCAGAAACTTGATCCGAGAAGATCAGATGGAGCCACGGAATTTATTCAAGTTCGACCTAACTGCTTGGAAAAAGGTATCTTAAAAACGAATAATCTATTGAGGACTCAAAATAGCATGAGCTATATTATTCGCAAAATAAAGTCATGAGTGAATATACCAAAAGAATTAAAGCTGTTTTTAAAGTTGTTTTATATCATCTATATTAAAGTTAATTTAATTATATTAAAACAAGTTTCGTAACAATCCACTTAACTTAGATCTGCTTATTTATTTTAATTCAATCATGTCAATATGTATATATTATATCAATGTATCCCCGATGCTTATTCATGTACAATATTACTTTAGAAATGATTAGTTACAAACTTGTAACATCAATAACAGTTTACAATGTTATTAATTATCATTCTTACCGAACATGGATGGCATGTTAGATTATAATTTATTCTAATTGGAATGTATAAAATGCACTGGATTCAGAAAATAACCAGCATTTACCTAAATTGTTTGCTGCTGTAACGTACATTCTTCATTTATAAAATAATGCTGCAACTTCGGATTTATATTCTACTGCTTCTGTTCGGCGGGGTTTTTGTAAGTAGCAATACATATACATATTTGATTCCGTTTCATTATTTTGCATTCCAGATGCTGTTTTTAAAAAAAACCTACAAAGCCCGTTTTGTATCTGTTACATCCAACATAGATTACATAGATATCACCCATATTCGATTCTTCGGTCGCGAACGCTATTTAAATGGCACCATGGATTTAAAAAAAGATTTGGGCGATGACTTATACTCGGTGGGGATCCAGAGCTATAATGATCCTCATGGCGATGGTGTATACAAGCAGTTGCCAATGTTTGTTCCTCGTCAATCCATCTGCAAGGCCTTGGAAATCTCCTGGATGTACTTGGAACCGTCTCTAAAGTACGGAATAAACACAGATTTTCCCGCCTACTTACGCCCATGTCCCATACCGAGGGGAAAATACTACTTTAAAAACGTAACGGCCAAAACGGACGAATGGCCAGCCATAATGCCACGGGGCTTTCTCAAGGGCATTTTTACCTTTTATGAAGGAAAAAAAGTTGCCGGCACTATTGAAGCTGTGGTGCAAATTACTGATATTTCTTAAGAACTATTTTGAACCTTATTAATTTGTATTATTTGTTAATTTTGATCTAAAATAATATATAATATATATTATAAAATTGGTACATTTGTCATTTTAATAAGATTTTTGTAAGTTTAAACTACCAAATGTTCTTTTCTATGGACTCCATAAATAACAATAAACAATGAATACAGAAGAATATAAACCGAAAAATGCCAGATAGTACATTCCGACATATCCCTTCTATCTAGATCACAAAAGTGCAAAGAAACTCTTTGGACAATGCATCCAAGATATTCGAGAAACTCCAAAATTGATCCGAGAAGATCAGATGGAGCCAGGAAATTAATTCAAGTTTTTAATGTTTTAATGTTGTTCTACATAATCTATTTTAAATTTAATTTAATTATATTAAAACAAGGGCCACAGTTCCGTAACAATCCACATAAAGTAGATCTGCTTATTTAATTTCATTTAATCATGGAAAAATTTATTATATCAATTACGATATGTTACTTTAGAAATTATTAGTTACAAACTTGTAACCACATTAAAAGTTTACAATGTTAAAATTAAAATTCTTACCGAACATGGATGGCATGTTAGATTATAATTTATTTCCATGGCATAGTGTATAAAATGCAATGGATTCAGAAAATAACCAGCATTTACCTAAATCGTTTTCTGCTTGAAGGTACATATTTAATTTAGTCCTGAAACAATGCTGCAGTTTTTTATTTATACTCAACTAATTCTGCTCGGCGGGGCTCTGGTAAGTTCTTATAAATGCTTCCAGTTTTATTTAAGCTTTATGTAATATGAATTTAATTAGAAGATGCCGTTGAAGAAAAACTACGAAGTCCGTTTGATATCGTTTACCTCTTCAGGAACCGATTACGTAGATCTTACCCATATTCGATTGTTGGGTCGCCAACGCTATGCCAATGGCACCGTAGAGTTGAAAAAAGATTTTGGTGACGAATTATACTCGGTGTCTGCTGAGAGCTTCAATGATCCCAATGGCAATGGTGAATACAAGCAGCTGCCAATGTATGTTCCTCGGACACCCATCTGCAAGGCCATGGAAGCGCACTGGAAGTACGTCGAGGCCTCTGTGGAGTATGGAGTAAACACAGATTTTCCCGT
>VNJV01007299.1:0-72345 GCA_008042635.1 Drosophila nikananu
AGCAGAACTAACATAGACATCATACAGCGCGCCCAATCAAAGATCCTGCGAACTATCACTGGGGCACCATGGTATATTCGAAACCAAAACATCAACAGGGACCTCGGCATTCTCGCAGAAAAGATGAAATAGACAAGCAAAAAGCGTCCTACAATGAAAAACTCTCTGCCCACCCAAATCCTCTAGCAAGGGTCTTGACTCGGGTCTCCAGCCGAACCCGCCCGTTTATAAATGCAACGTACAGACCTTCCAACCCAGCCATAATTTGTCAGGGCCACTGTTTCAGTCTACATGACTCGTAGTTAGGCACTGCGGCGAAGCCCTATTTCGATGCGGATATCAAAACTTGTGTAACCTTGCAGGCTGCACTAATTAAACCAATCCTTTATATCTGTATATATATATATATAAAAGCTTCATATACCTTGAAATAAATAATCTAAATTAATAAGAAAGGTTACTAATTTGTATAATGCTGTCTAAGTTACTTTAATAATCCGATATAATATTTTTTTGGAATACTATTTACTCATTTATTGTAAAGATGTTTGCACTCTAATTATGAAACATTCATTAGGTATGATTCCATATTCCATCCTTTTCAAGCCGCCTCTCTATCGCACTCAAATGTGGACTGCAAGCTCAAGGCTTCCCAGCGATCGACGCAGTGTTCACCCGATCTCATGGAGCAGAAAGTGTTATCCTTGCACTTAATAATTTGGTCGTCTAGCACAATGCCATTGCAGGCTTGGAAGGTGGTCCTGCTAGTGCAGACGAACGGTGAGAATCCATCGCAGGCGGGGCAATTCACTTCCGAACAGGAGGGCGGGGCTCCCTGCGGCTGGCAGACGTGTTCGAATTCTGTACACACCCGGCCATCGGGACAGCCAATTAACTGATTTGACGCCACACCAGCCAAGCAGAAGGTGAAGTGCGTCTCGTTCACGCACTTGACATTGTTTTCCTGGCAAATATTGCACGATGAGGCGGCCAGGTCCACGCTGGATAGGCAAAAGATGGCCACCAAGGAGCACTGTATAATATTTAGAGTTTAACTGGAGATCATAAAGGACTTTGGCTATTGTAGCTACCAGATATCTCAGGAACTGGTGTTGCTGCATTGTACAGGTTCCGACAATTGCTAACTGACTGAGGCAGACATTTGCGATGCACTTTTTATATATGCTCAATTTGTAATCAGTTGCCAAGGTTTATAAATGGTTTTTACTATGAGATAAATGACGATTATTAAACAAGTAGCTGAAAAGTGCATCCGATGACCTCATACAGTGGTGGTAGTACCTATACATATTATTTCCCAGATTAGTTTAATACATAAAAAGCCAACTTGATACGTTTTTTATTATCTAATATAACTTTTATTTAGTTCTGTGTTGGATTTACCAACCAACTTCCTACTTTAGGCTGTCAATAACCTTAGTAGTTAATATTTGTTTAGTGAATGTCTAAATCGCAACGTTATGAATTCGGCAAGGTACAGAGTTTCGGCCACTCTCCCAAGTACTAAAACTTTCGTGGCGCAAGCCGTTACA
This sequence comes from Drosophila nikananu, assembly GCA_008042635.1. Classification (NCBI taxonomy): domain Eukaryota; kingdom Metazoa; phylum Arthropoda; class Insecta; order Diptera; family Drosophilidae; genus Drosophila; species Drosophila nikananu. The sequence continues at coordinate 1,554 of VNJV01007299.1, forward strand.
CCTGCTTGGAGCCTGGTAATTAACGACTGAGTCGCCTCCTGGTCAATGCCCGCACCCACGTCTCAATTTACTTCGATGCAGCCTGCCGCTGAGAAGCGCTAGAAATATTACCATCACGGGATGAGCGCCCATAAAACCGCAATCATGTGGAAAGCCAAGTCAAATAAAACAATTAGCGGGCGCGGAGAAAAGCAAAGAGTAGATAAACATTGGAGACTGAAATAGGCGTACCAAACATGGACTTTCATGGGCCAACTTTAGTAGCCGCAGAACCTTGACAGTGAGAAGTTCATAGATACTAGAAGTGAAATGGCCCAAAAGGTGGACTACTTGTTTAAAGGATTTGCAGTGGTAAGGGATACCTTTGAATTTCAATACAGACTTCTGACAAAAATAAACTTTCTCAGGTGATCCTGGCCCTCTTTGTGGCTCAAACCATGTCCGACTGCAATGTCTGCCAGTCTAATAAGGTGGCCTGCATCAACTCCACCTCCTTTTATCTCTGCTTTGGCGGTAAGTTTAAAGTAAACTCTCCACAAAAATGCATTTAATATTGCTTCCATATTTGCCCAGATACAACCCCTCATCGGGATCAGCTGTACCATTGCCTAGATGGCTTCGACTGCACCAATCTCACGGCGATCTGCGTCCAGAAGAGCAGCCAGCGGCCTCCAAGCTGCGGCGACACCTCGAAGTGTGGCCAGTGCAGTGCCAACACCAACTACTTGTTCGCCTGCCAGAGCCGCGGCATCTTCCAGATGTGCTACGGCGCCAGCAGGCCCACTGGAAAGTTCGGCTACTGCCCCTCGGGCAAGGTTTGCGATGCCAGTAGCACCGACATCTGTGTGCCCGAAGAGGACGGTCAAACGCTCACCTGTGACATCAACGATGAACTGGTGGACACCACCACCGCCTCCTCAGCTGGGACCACTGAGAGCAGCACGGAGTCCACAGTTAGTACTACTGATAGCACCACCGAGGAGTCCACCACGGTGGTTCCTCTGACTCCTGCTCAGATGTGCTCTCAACGTAATGAGACCGGGCTTTTTCCTACAATTCCCACGGATCCCTACTGTCAGCGGTGAGTAGTATGAAGAGTATTTTATCTGTAAAAGTTACCATTTCATAACAGCATGATCTTTGTTTGGGTATTTTTCCACCTAAAAAGTGGCCTTTTAATAAATTTTATTCACTTATCTTTACAGCTACATTAGTTGCTACTTTAAAAATACCACGCTTATCAGATCTGAGGAACTCAACTGCCCGGCGGACTCCTTCTTCGTTTCCCAGACGCAGAGCTGCGTCTACGTGAATCCGGGCTACTGCCTCCAGAGTTAACTCCAGCGAACCAAGCAATAAACCTCCAAATACTCTGCCCCCTAGAGAAGCTCTTTTAATCCAGAAGGATTCCGTTGAGGGTAAGGCTGGCCACTGTGGCGGAGCAGGTGGAGGGCAGGGCGGACACACAGGTTCGACTGGCACTGTTGTAGTACAGGTCGCCCGGACAGGTGTACATCTGGCCGTTCCAGACACCGCTGAGCAGGAAGCAGTAGATATACTGGTGGCATGTGGTGCTGGCCACCGTGCCCACCGGATAGTATCCCTGCGCCTTCATTGCCTGGCAGTATGCGTCGGGATTGCTGGTCGTGGGCGCGACGGTCGTGGAAGTGGTGGAGCTCACGCTGGTGGAGCAGGTCGAGGGCAGGGACGTAACGCAAAGTCCCGAGGCACTGCTGAAGTACATGCTGCCCGGACAGGTGTAGGTCTGGCCGATCCATCCGCCGCTGACCAGGGAGCAGGCGATGTACTGGCGACAGGTCGTCGAGGCGTCGCTGCCCACCGCATATTTTCCCTCACTCTGGACCGCCGCACAGTACGAGGACGCCGAGCTGGTGGATGGAGTGGTTGCGGTGTTGCTGGTGGTGCTAGAGGTGGTGCTCGTGGTTGTGTAATCGGCATACGAACAGGTGGGCATCACCTGGTGAAATGTGGGGATTTAATGTTGAGAGAGAAAATATTTTATACTGCAAGTAATATTTAAGCTCAAGCTGGAGTAACTTAGATTCTAAATGTGCCTAAGTAATTATTTTCAGAAAAGCCTTACAAATTCCAGGAACACATAATGCAATCAATATACTCAAAGGAAAAGCTGTGCCATTTTCACAATCATCTCCACTAAACGAGACATATTTTCTGGCATTTAATTTCCTCTTCGGAGTTTTCTCAGCTCCTGTTTCTTTCATATTTTCTTTTAGCATTTCCCTTCAGCAACAGGAACCCGGAACTCACCCCATCCGCCGCCAGACCGCATATCTGGGTATCGTTGACGTTGCACACATAGCCCTCGGCACAGGTGCCCGCCGAGTCCTGGACGGTGGACGTACCCAGGCAGAGGGCGAAGCTGTCGGTTCCGGTGCAGGCGAAAGTCTGGCTGGAGTCGCACTTGTTGCACTCCTGGCAGTCGGACGTGGCCTCCCCTTCCGGCTGGCAGAGCACCCCGCTGGATGCACTGACGCAGACATAGCCGTCGGGACAGGCGGAGGGGGATGCGGTGGCCAGGACGCCCACTTGGCAGGCCTGCATCTGGGTTGAAGAGTAGCAGGTCAGGTTGTTGGCGGCGTTGCATACGTTGCAGGTGCCGCGAACCGAGGACACCAGACAGGAGAGGACGAGGACGAGGACGAGCGCCATGCCAAGTGGCAAGCAAATACGGTTAGGCGACATTTCTGGCTGCGATTGTGTCTTCCCACTGATGCCGGTGGCCAGCAGCCAGACGGCTTAAATAGCGTGTTATTTTTTTCGGCAGCTGCTTCGGAGTGCGCAGATTGCCCCTAATCCACAAAGACCTCGGGCAGCGGGACCTTGTCGGCTGCTCCAATTTAGATAAGCTCCCGGGTTTCGGGCTGGGTCGTCGGGCGAAGCCTAGCATACTTTCCGGCGACTTTGGAAAATGGGAAAATGCATCTGTGGCATATGGTTTTCAGGCATTTTAACGCTTTACAATTATATTTATTAATATAATATGTGTCTTATTAATCAACAAATAGGTATTCTTTTGTAAAACTTTAATGATAGGTTTGTCGCAAGGGTTAAGTATTATAATTTATATATAATCAACGTTTATTGTTGAAATATTAAGTTTGAGTACATTTCTTATAATTTACACACTTTTTATATTTATAAATTTAGTAATATAAACTTCTATCTTAAAGTTTAGTATATAAAATATGTTGAAAAGCTTTCTCGCTGGCAATGAGAACGTTTCTACAGACACTTTTCAAATATTTAGATGACACTTGTATTTTAACTAGCAACTACGATAATAATAATCTTGACCAACTTTCTGGATAAGACTGATATGTACTTAATCTGGATGCAGAGTCGCAATAACTGCAGTTGCTCTCGAAGATGCACCGCCAATTGCTGTGCCTTGGAATTCTGCTGGCCTTTGGCCTCGGCTGTGCCCTGGCGGAGTGCAATTCGTGCTCCGCCATCACCATGGCGGCCTGTGTGTCTAGGACCCAGTACCAGAACTGCACGGACGGCATTCCGTCGGGACCCATTTACACCTGTCCGAATAATACCAATTGCACGGCTTCCGCCGAGCTGTGCACCTCGAATGAAGCCCTGATCGCCTGTGTGGACTGCGGCAAGTGCAATGGCAGCCAGTGGTTCACCTGCACGAGTCCCAGCAGCTTCGCTGCGTGTTTAGGTGTGACTGTGACGGGCACGGAGTACAGCTGCACCCAGGGAGAGGTGTGCAACATCAACAATCCGATCATTTGTGGAGCGTCCTTGAATGGCACGGGCGCCACCTGCTCCTATTACGATGTTCCCACGGAAATCGACAGCTTTTGCAGCCTCAGGGCCTCCGCGGGTCGCTATGCGTATCCCAATGACGCCAGCTGCCTTCGGTGAGTTTGCTGGATTTATTTCATAATTTCTAATTATCCTGTCGATTCTTCCGAAAGATATATCTACTGTGTCCGCAAGTCCACGGGCTGGACTGGGAATGCCTGGCTGTGTCCAGCTACCAAACCTTATTTTAATCCTAGCACCTTGGTTTGCAGTAAAACCAAACCTTTTTCCTGTATCTAATTTTAATTTGTGTGGAAAATGTACCTTGATTTGTTTACCACAAACTGTAAAATAAATAAATCCTACTTGTTTTTAGTTTCGTACGACCTTATAGTAAGGATATCGCAGTTTGGTCGTGATCTGTGAGCGGCAAGTAATAAAAATAAAAACGGTTACTCGTGATGTTAAAAAATCAAAAAGTGTGTTTATTTGTCAAGAAACGTGGCAAGATAATAGGTATTTTCTTGGGAAATACATAAATATATATTATATAAAAAAGACGATCGCCTTGGAGAGAAGCAAAAGGCGCCTAGTAAGTAATTATTAAAATATTTTCATTTTGTTTATGTCCGTTTAGGGTGTTATAATTTTAATCAAAAGTTAGGAACCCAGAAAAGCTTTCGGAATTGAAATGAATGAAATTTTGGTATTGCATTGGGTATTGCACAAAGTCAGGATTGGGACCAAATCTCAATGAAATTTTTCGCCTTTCCGCCTTCAAGTACCAGGCAAAGTAAAAGCATCATTTCATCATTAAAGTCGTTAAAATTTAGATTTGTTACAGTATACTCAGAGTTATAATGAATCCAATGAAAGGTATAACCAAACCCCCATAGTTTTTAGAAGGGCACGTGATTTTCCTGAAGAATCAATTAGCAGGGAAGGAAGAGGGACTCGAACCTAAATCTCCCCGGGCCCTGCTTTTCTCTCTGTGGCCCTGACTTCAACTATTAAGTATACGTAATTGTAGTCTTTAGTTTACACTTGCATTTACAGCTCTTTGTTGGAAGCTCTATTTTACTAGTTTACTAGCTTAGCCCCGTGTGATAAGATAAATCCGAAGGCATAAAGTCAGCTGCTGGCCTGCAGTATCGTTAGTTGGCCTCAAAGATGCTGCGTCTACTGTTCTTGCTGGGACTTGGCGTTGTGCTGGGGATCCTTATCCAGGGCACCCGGTCGGACTGCAATGTCTGTTCTGGGGAGAGCAACGTGGCCTGCATCTCGAACACCGCTTTCCAGTTCTGCTCCGCCCAGGAGCTGCCCACAGGAGCCGTTTACAACTGTCCCACAGGATACTACTGCACGGCGAATGCGGCTATTTGCAATGCCAACATTGCTCTCAGATCCTGCGTGGGCTGTGGCACCTGCAACGCGGGCAACACCTTCGCCTGCACCAGTGCCACCACTTTTGCCTTGTGCCTGGGCACCACTACGCCCTCGCAGATCGTCGGAAACTGCGGAACGAACTATGTTTGCGATTGGAACAATGCGAATATATGCGGCACCGTCGCTGCCGGATCTCAGGCCACGTGTCCGGGGAGCAGTGATGGAGTACCCGGAGTGGATCCCACTACCATGACACCCACGGAGTACTGCGCCAGCATCCAGCAGAGCGGAAGGTTTCCCTATGGCATCGATCTGACCACCACCTGCAGGCAGTGAGTGTAGAACTGTAGCTCCGTTTAACCTCTGCTTATTATTATTATTATTATTATATTTCCAACAGGTACATCTATTGTCACGTGAATGCTGGTGTCTGGACCGGAGGTCTCTACAGTTGTCCTGGCCTCACCTACTTCAACAGCACCGCCAGACTCTGTGGTACTGGGGTTCCCCCACGATGCACTTCCGGTGTGGCCACTTTGAGCCTTGCAAACTAATAAACTTATGGATCTAAGCCTGCAACATCCGGCTTAAATACTCTAAATGGAAGCAAAAATTAATTTAAAAAAATTATGTTTATAAATAATTGTAAATAAATTCGTTGGAACATAAAACTTTTTGTTTGAATTGGTATCACTAAGCGGAAAACTAAATGGGTTTACGCATATTCCACAGGCGTATAAAATAAATGTTTAACCCTTTATGATCCATATATCTAATATATATTTTATTTGTCTTCAGTCTTTTTAAGTTTCCTTAAATTTAATTTCATACATATTTGTTATGGAGTTGTTGGCATACCTTTAGCTTGAATTCCTAGAAAATTAAGTCCATAACAGCCTGCAAATATTGTTCAGCAATAAAACAATAAAGGTTTTTTTAAGGGCTGCAATTATCGCTTTATGACAAGCTTTTGTGTATCACGTGACGTAAAGTGCACTTAAGATATATTAAAAAACATTTATTTCCGCAAATATTAGAACGCAGCTGGGAATAGTTGCACTTGGATAAGATAACCCGGACTGAATAAATTCGGATGCAGGGCCACAATTCTGTCAGTTGAATTTGAAAATGCTGCGCCTGCTGATCTTCCTCGGAGCCGCAGTCCTGGGCTGCCAGGCAGCCTGTAATCAGTGCTCCCAAACCACCCAAGTTTCCTGCGTGTCGCCGACCCAGTTCCAGTTCTGCTCGGCGGATTCCGTGGCTATTGGTGACCTGTATACCTGCCCCAGTGACACCTACTGCACGGAGAAATCGCCCTTTTGCAGCAGCGACTCCACCGCGGTCAGCTGTCAGGGCTGCAATAAATGCAGCAAGGATAATAGATTCGCCTGCACCGGCAGGAACACCTTCGCCTTGTGCCTTGGCACCGCCACGCCCAGTCCTTCGATTGGTGGAACTTGCGGCCCGAACTTTGTTTGCAACGTGGATAACGAAAATATTTGTGGCAGTCCCACCACGAACTCCGTGACCTGCTTGGGTTCGGACTCGGGATCCTGCGATAGCACAACCATAACCAATGCCAACGAGTACTGTCAGTCCATCCAGGAAACGGGGCGATTTCCCTACGGCAGGGTTACCTCAACCACCTGCAAGCAGTGAGTATACGGAAAATAAGGAAAGATGCTGATAGAACAGCCTAGTGTAATATGAAATATAATTTCAGGTACGTGAATTGCTATGTCTATGATGGCGTATACTATGGCAATATCTACAGTTGCCCCGGATCCACTTACTTCGACAGTACCTCGCACATTTGCACCTCTGCCACGCAGGCCAGGTGCTCGGATACTGTCTCTTGTTTAACCCTCAATGACCGACTGCTGTTGTAAAGTTAAGATTTTAAGAGTCAATGGTTAATATCTTTAATACAAGCATTATCGCAGGGCAAGGGATATCTTACGCAAATAAATTTAAAGCATTATAAGAGTAAAGGGGTTTTATAGTCGAGTTAACAGCTGAACTCCCTTTTAAAAGTATTTAACTCTTATTTTTATTGAAATCCACAAAGAACAGGAGATGTTTTCCAGCTGAAGGATAACTTAATGAGAGTCGAATTTAAGCACTGAATTTAATGAAGATTTCCCTGACCATGTGGGGTTTGCACGCCTATTCGCATTCCATTTGCATTTCATCGACAGGCGATGGCTTAATGAACAAAGTGCAGCTCGAATCGATTTTTTGTGCCATTCAACGTATATTTTTTCAACAGATGCTTCACAACCAATTCAAAGAGCTGACCAGGCACACACACTCTTTCCCCGTCGACAGGCCACAATGTGGTTTTATGACGTATACGCCGCGTTGGCACTTGCACCTTGAAACTTTTTCTGGCCCCGGAGCCACAACTTTGCAGGGAACTCGCACACAATTATGAAGTGTGTGCCCAGTAGCTTTAACGTCGAAAACTTTCCAGAGTTTTCCCTCTACATATACATTATTTTTTGGGTTACCCAGCCAGCAGCACACGACATGAAAAATCTTTCGCAGACATTCAGTGATTTTCTCTCCTTTTTTTTATGTTTTTGCGGGTTGATGTGGGTCAGTTACTTGGCCACATGGGTCGCTAAAGTTTGCGGCCTGGCGTGCCACCGAAAATTCAATTCGATCCCAAGGCTGGGCCGCAGAAGTTTCAGTTCATTCAGTGCTTTCGGTTTCAATGGTTTCGATTTCACACGCCCCTAAAACCTGGCCCCAACCTTTTCCTTTGCCAACCGAAATTCAACCAAAACACGCACATAGTTTCGGCATCTCGACGTGCACAATGTGCAATTGATTGCGCAGGGGGGAGTTCGGTTCGGGCAATTCCGGTGCAATTCCGGGCCGGAACGGAGGTGGCCTGCACAATTTTGATGGACACGACTCCATGGGATTCGCTCCAGCTAGTTTTCCCTTCAAGCGAAAATTGAATGCAAAGAAAAACCGCAAACTGCGGCAAAATCGGTGTGGAGAATTTAATTTTAGGCCTGGCCATATGTATATATATGCTATATACGCTATATATATCTGGCCAGGGTGATAATCCCGCTGTAGGCGTCAGATTTTTTCGCTTCCTAAACGTTTTCATTGAGATTTATGACGCTAGGGCAAATATAGATACGTTTGGAGGAAAGCAAATTATAGAATCACTTAAGTAAAATCCGCCATGACTAAAGATTATGAATAGCTTTGGAAAATAATATTTCTCGGTAGCATTGTTCAACCTCAAACGGATATAAATACACAAATATATTCATAGAAGAGATTTCTTATGAGATAATTTTACGGATAAATACCTTGTGGTCATAATTCAAATAGAAAGCTAAAACAATACGCAATGTTATTTTTTAACATATGAACTAATAAAATATGGAAAATGTGTGTATATATTTTAGAATTTCTTAAATTCATGCTTAAATTATGAAGCATATTTAAGTAAAATACAATAAAACAAGAAAGGAAGCTAAAATCGACTCCTTCTAGGAAAATAGTTTTGTTTTTTAAAAATAACATGTATTTTTGTTTAATCAATTGAAAAATAATACTTTTCTGTAGCCTTCTTTTAAGGCATTCAAGCCCTACAAAATTACACAAGAAAAACATTTCTCAACTCTACTTTAATTCTTGAAAAGTTGTGCACATTTAATAAGAAAAATACGGAGTTGCAACGACTCAAGTTTTATTTTCGCCGAAAAATTTTGTCCACAAGCCACCGGATAATGCATATTTCATCAGCTCTGTAATCATGGCATTCATGTTCCCTTGGCATATGTGCCATGCTGAGTACTTTCTGCCGTTGTTCTTGCTCTCTCATCAACGTCAAAAGTCAACAGACTCGGCGACGTCGTCATCATCATCATATATAGTATATATAGTGGTGGTTATCCCCGCGGCCGTCGGGCATAATGGGAGTGCACTTAGGCCAGATGAATTCATTAATTATTTTCCGTAATAGAATGAGGGAACGAGGAAGTCTTACTAGTCTAATTAAATTGTACGAGTTCGGGCGCAGTGCCGCGAATTTCGATGAATGCGTTGCGGTCTTAAAGCCTTCGCAGTAAAGTCTTGAGAGCCAGGCACTTGAGGCATCCTTTCACCTGTCGCTCGTTTTGTGTTTGCCAGCCAGCGCGTGTTGCAGTCGTCGCCGTGATTAGTTTTAGTTTTAGTGGGGCTTTTTAGCTCGGCTTTAATGCCGCCAAAGCCGACGAAGCGGACCAGCTGCGACCACAGGAGCTTAGATGGGCTCTGAGTCAAGAATCCGGCCAGAACTCCGTCGCCTTCGGGCCACCGCCGACTGACATATGTATCTGTATCATCGCATCCGAATGCAGGATATTTCCCCAACCAACTTAAAGCGCCAGATACGGCCTCTGTGTGGCCTCCCCCTGAAATAAGGCCAACTGCAGATGGACTTTAAATAGCAGAGAGCACCCGCGGTTCGGATGGGCCCATTGAAGCACTGAGAGAAAAGGTATATCAACTGGAAAAACTTTGCATAAAATTTGATACTATCTTATATATTGATTGAAAAGCAAAAAACCAACATTTATACCTTGAAATAATATCATAATTCTTATCAAATCCCAGTATAATTTTCTCGCAGTGCCTCAGTATTTGTAGTTGATTCAGAAAGTGGCTGTGTGGGGGAGCTACTATTTTCTTTATTAGAATGTTGGCTTATTTTATTTCCCCCTCGCAGCGCTGCTGTTGCCCCAAGTTGCCTCTGGCTCCCCTGGCTTTTAATTAAAGTTCTATTTTCATTTGTTGTTTCGGCAACTGCAGCATGGCGCCTCTCGGGCCTACGTCCTTGTGCCTCCATAGCTTCGCCACCCATTCGATGCCACCCACTCCCAACGCCCACCAGCGGCGAACCCGCTGGCGACTGCAATTAATTTATTTCGTTCCTCAGCCGACGAGCAGGTTGCCCAAACAATTCCCAATGACCAGAGTCGCACATTACATTGTTTATCCATTAATTTCGGGTTAATTGGCTCAACTGCCAAATACATCGAGCGATAGTTTTGTTTATTTTCGAAAAACTTTGGAAATAGATTTTGTTTTCCCGCAGGGCACTCAGCAGCAGTCGTTTTCCGGCAACTCTAATGAGCTAATAAGAAAAATAATACCAGAGTAACCTTGAATGGTAATTAGAATTTGAAATAATTCTTACATAAGCCTTAGGAAGCAGATGGCCAAACTAAACTTAACTAAAATTCAGAGGTACACTATCAACATTTAGGATCTACTCCATTGTGTAACTCCCTAAACCTGTCACATGTTTTGAATCCTGTCACACAAACTTCTGAAAACTTTTTCCGCCTCACCTGTCGCCTTCGGATCCCCGGAAAGTATTTTAAATATTCAAAAATCGCTTCAAGTTCAAAGAACCGTTTAAACCGAAACAAACTTGGCCCCGGAACGTGACTAGCAATTATAAATATGCAAAGGCATGCCAAACCGCTCGATAGTTAATCCTGCCCGCCAAATACAAGACTGGCAACGGCACGTAAACAGGATACAACCACAATCCCAGCCCCAGCCCAGCCCCACCCCCACCCACAGGTTGACAGTTCAAGTACACGAGCTTGTCGAACAATTTTGACATAGCACCACACATAGCCGAGTGGATGCCGTGCGATGGGATGACGATGTGAGGTGAGGTCAACGTGGCCGCAAACCCAAAGGCCCCCTCATGCATTGTTATATAATGCGCCACTGCGGCGGCCACCACCCACCGCAGATTTCGCCACCCACAACAATGCGAGGAAATGCAATGCGGACAGGGGGAACGCAAGGAGCACGAGCAGGGCCCACAGGAACAATTCCAAACTTAAGTTGTCCCATTTTTCAGGAAAATATGTGTGTGGCTTTATAACAAAATGTGTATTTCATATTTATTTAAAATTTATTACTATTGTAGATTAGGTAAATTATTTCATATATGATTTAAGGAATAACTGAATCTTTCTACTTGATATTTTTCGCTTCTTAGCAATCCGAAATAAGAGCATTCAAAGGACATTACCTAATGTATCACAATTCAATATTTAAAGGGCCATTGGTAAGCCAAAATGTCATTTAAACTTTAAATTGTTTCTAAAAATCATCAAAACTCTGTAAAAGAAATCAATTCTGATAGCTTATCTGTATTAGTTTTAAATAGGTTTCTGAATAACTTATTTAGAAGTAAATTATGTTAGGTTGCAAGTTCCTGTAGAATGCCCCACAATAATATATAATAGAAGGTGTTGAAGCTATCGAAGCCATCATTAATCGGGATAACTAAATAATAGACCGTCTTCAATTATTTATAAGGATCCTGGATACTATTTCACCTTCAACTCCCAACACTGTGTACAGGATGTTACGAGATGTTGGGTCATAAAGGCAGAAGAACGAAGCATGCCCGGCATCTGGCTCTCTGCAGGAAGAAGGATAGGAAGGAAGGAAGCCAGTATGGCAAGCCCAGAATTCCGGGCGATAGGTGAGGGGAACTGAGGGACCTCTGCCCTGCATCTGGCTGCATAATGAAGCGCAGTGGCGAATACGTCACATGCCCTGAGCCGTGAACTATGTGCTGGCAGGGGAGCTGGGAGCTGTCAGCAGCCGGCATGACAGACTGCCGAGCTGACACACTGATGTCTCCCTTGACCCGGCCCGAACCCCTGGACTGGCTTACATTCATGGACCCGCAAACTCACATTCATAAATGGTTGATGCAAATTTAAATAAATCCCCTGAAATGGGCCTCAATGGGCATTATTGACATCTATTTAAATTAAGCGATGGATTTTTCAGCGAAAAACGAGTTGTTATGTCAAGTGTTTTCAATGGAAAACATAAATGTATAGTGGCAATAAATTGTAATCTGCTTCAAAAAATGTTAAAGAAACAATCAGTATTCCATAATTTCCGTAAGAACTATAACAATTTTTCCAGGGTCTTCTTTAAATAGCATGATGGCTCTTAAAGTTAAAAATAAACTGAAAACTTGACCTCCGGCAGCTTACCACATTTTCCATTAATGCTTGCATATATTGATCTGATTTAAAACTGTTGTTGATTGATTTTAAAAATTCAATCCGTGGTTGCACACATTAAGTCCAACTTTAAATACCTTTAAAAGTAGTTACAGGATCAAGTTTCAGTTTATTATTTTTTAATGTAACGCTGTGCCTTATGGTAATTTTTATTTTAGTACCGCACAATTCCTGCCAATTTATAAATGCTGTTGCCATAAAAGTCATATGGAGTATTTTTAAAAAATAACTTAATTTGCTATCTTACATGTTAGATGGCTGGCTTGGTGCGTGTGTTTATGTCCACCCATTAGTTTTTAGTGATTGCAATTCGACATACGACCACGAGCACTCGAAACGAGCTGTGATTAGTAGCCGAATGCAGGTCAGCATTTAATTATTCAAGTCCATTAGTTTTTTATGCCTTTAATGCACTGATGCAAATTAATTCGGCTGCAATTTGTTTTGCTTTCTGTGCACGGATTTGTTAGTTGTTTAAAGCCCACTGAATTGAATAATGGAATGGAACTTTATTAACTGCAAAATGCGTTTTTATGCCGAGGCGATTAATTTAGTTGAAACCCCATTGAGTAATTGTAATTTTACATTTGAAATCTCCACTGATTTGTGGCTAGCTTTTTTCAAAGTAAATAACAGTGTAAAATAATTAATAAATTAAGAATTAAATAGTGCAATTCTTGTAATTGAACTCAATTTAATGAAGTTATTTCCCAGTCGTGTATTTTAATATAACCTCATACAGTTCTAATGGCTTCTTGTTCTCCGACATTTTTCCTGCCGTCAATTAGAATAGATTGAAACAGCCCGATGCAAATGACTCTGTAATTTATCCATGGGAGATGGTGATGGCCTTCCATCTGGCTGTCTCTCCTCCTTTCGGTCAAAGCCCAATGGCAGATGAGCATTAATAACCGTATGCAGGAATGCGGAACCCAGATGGATGGCATAATGGCTGGAGCCTGACCATCCCCATAAATCAGACGGGCGGTGTGGGAATGAGCTCCCATCGCTAATTGCCGGCGGCAGGCACAATTGTCGTGGACAATTGACGATTGACATGTGCGAATTGTAAGTTAATTATTTCATAAAAGTCAAACATTGTGACGGCTGCTATCGAAACGAGCACTTATCCGATATATAAGTCTTATCAATGGGGTTGACGGGACGGGGGCCCACACACCGCCAAATCTGTGGCACCCGCGTGGGTATATTACCCATATTTGTTACCACTAAATCCTAATGCAGTGGGAAAAAACATGTGACACCTACTAGGATTCCAATAATAAGTAATACAATTTTAATTTAAATAAATTAACATACTTCAAAAATAATTTGTGTATCTGTTAATATCCAAATAAATGCCTTAGCTAATGTTTTTTTTTTATGGAAAACCTTCAAAAAGTAATAACAAAACCCATCTATAAAATAGCAGAAATACAGACCTAAATAATGCCCATAAGATGCTTGTTCAGATATATTTTATTATATTTAATTTAAGACAAAATAATATGTCAAGTTAGTCTCAACTTCTGTGGTGTGAAGGTTTTATGGGACCCCTGCATGCGAAGACATAAATAAATACAAGTCAAGTTGCTGTAGATTCTTATAAGTGTTTTCTGTCAGTAAAAAAAACGCAGCCAAGCAGCGAGTATAAATTCTATTCGCGTCTGGATTTCAGTTGATAAATCATGTGGCAATATTGCCCAGTGTGGGCTGCGTCCGCTGGTGTCCGCAGTGCAATAATTTGCAGTATTGCAGTGACCATTGCACAACTGTCATGGGAGGCTGGTCTGGACTAGTACGGATTGTAGAAGTGGAGTGGGTCACTCCGCTGGGCACTGGCCACTGGGCACTGGGCACTCGGAGCAAATAGAGCCATTAAGTGGCCTGTGAGAGTGGGCTACTTTCGCTGCTCCTCGCTTCGTTCTGTTCCCGGCGATGCTTTCATTAGGCAAATAGCCCGGCACTCAGACGCTCTCGAGGGCTGGCAATTGGCATCGCAGGAGTTCCGCCGCTCCGCCAGTGGGTCACTCAGTCACCCAGTCATGCAGTCATCCAGTCATCCAATCACCCGGTCATCAGGGCAACCTCTTCATCCGGGAGTCGGCTTAATTTGAAATTTGCGTGAGTTGAGGAAATGCGCTGAAATGGCCGCTAATTGCAATTTGCTGCGAAATTGCAATGCAATAGGTGTGCGAATTGCATTAAAACGCTGTTGCACCGCAAATGTATAATTTGTCCGCTGTTTTCCTCCATTTTTGATCAGCATTTGTTTGCACAGCACTCAATCAGAAAGCGCTGGAATACCAATATTTAATCAATGCAAATGGACTGCACTCCTCCTCCGCCGACTGCCGTGACTGTCGCCATTCCGATCGCGATGGCGCCTCGCTTAATGACTCTTATTGCCCATGATGGGCACAAATGTTCAATTATGGGTGCACAGGTTAATATTTGAATTGATGCCGGAGAGCAAACACGCCCCGCGACACAGGAACGAAGGTAATTAATATAAAATGCAATATTCGTCGCTATGCATACATATTTAAATATTAATTAAATTTTATGAACCTTACCCAAATAACCTATGGCGGAGAATATACTTTCAATTGAGTCCTTTTTTGTTGTAATATATTTTCAAATATTTGCATATAAAATATTCACTTTTCTTTGATGCTGCGTATTAAGAATTTATATATAAATAATTTGAAGAGATTTATTTGACTAAGAAACATTTAGCAACAGAGTAATGCACCTTCCCCACTATTAATTACACTCCATTTGCTATTTTGCATTGCTTAGCATAACGTGAGTCAATTAAATGCCATTTGTAGCGCGACTCATCTGCGAAGTCATAAATTAAGCAGCCAAGTATCTGCCATGTTTTGCACTTGGCCTCAATCATTTATCACCTCCATCCATCAGTCGTCGCCCATTGGGAATGTGGCAGTTGGATTGCCTTTGCCGTTGCGTTGTTGTGCCTGTTTTGAAATCATTCCACAGCCTGACGTCATGGCCTGCATTTGGGAATCCTCTGAATCCTCTCTGACGCAGTGGCGCCAGTGGCAGCAGCCAAGGCTGCACTGCCAGCCATTTGGTCACCGTGTTCCCCCTGCCAAACGCCCACTTGGACGACCTTGCCCCGAGCAGCAGCAGCAGCAGCGACAGCAGTAAAACAAGCGACGCTGCCAACTATCGATTGGAGCTGCGTAATGCATTTTTCAATGCTCCAGTCAGTCCCTTAGGTGGCTTGTTGGGTGACTAAAGCGGATCAAGGTCAGCTATTTCAGTGACTCATATTTAAGTGGATTGGAATCACCGGAAAGAATTCTTTAAAATTTACAGATTTACCATTAAGAATTCTACGGAAGAGAAGATGAGAATAACCTGTAATTTTTGACTTCACCTCACTCATAGTTTCCAAATTTATATGTTTAAAAAGTAAACTTTATAGTGACAGTCATTTCCTAATTTCTTTTTACTGATGTCTGCTGAAATTTACTAAGTTATTGTTTTCATCATCATTATACTAAACACAGAAATCCCTTAGGTAATTTAAGCTATAGTCTGCTTGCAATAATTAAAATCCATCCCTTAAAGCTCCTGAAACTGATATTTCTTTAGCACATTATCCTGTGCGTAGTTATTTTCCACAAATGTAAATTCATGGAAATAACCGACTGTAATACCCACATTCCGTGTGTGGGTCCTGTGTGATTCCCATCGAATCAGAGATATCTCCGGTGACCCCGTCCGCTCCTCTGAATCTGTAATTTCGTGGTCATTTAGCTGGCGTTCGATGGTCCGCCCGAGGATTGCGGTTGCATCGCCGTCCTGATTATGTTGTTGCCTTTGATGTTACAGCACCGCCATTGTTTCGGTTAATTAAAATTTGTGGTTGCCACATGCAGGCCGTCGTTGCTGTTGTCAGGGTGTGCGAATTTCACTAAATTAGTGCGGACTGCTCGCCTCGGTTTCGGTGTGCTTCGGCTTGGTTTTGTTCGGTTCTGCTGGGTTTGCCTTAAATATTTAATATGCAGAGCTCCGATGCGGACGGGCATGAAATTGCCGCACTTGAGACTGGAGTTTGAAGCTGGAGCCGGGCAAGAAGTTATCTGCATTCCAGCAGAACCAGTTTGCCGCCTCGTCCTGCCTCCTCCAGGCAGGCGATGCATGCGCGGTGATTCATGCGCCATCCACCAGACTCGGCAGCGTCCACCACATTTGGCCGTCTTTGTTTCGCCAGCCATTGCTGCTGTGCCTCGCTTTACTTCATTTCTGTTTACCTTGTTTCATGCTCCGAGTGTCGCGAATCTCCCGATTCTCGGTTTCCCACGCCTCTGCCGCTGTTTGGGGCCGGGACAACGCGGCGTATGCGTAATCGGGCTAGGGTCGTTAGCCAGTTGGCCGGCAAAACTTTTCGCATTTTCGAATTTTCCAGCCACGCATGCCGTTCTCTCCTCGAGACAAAACTTCACTTGCCATCAGCTGGAGGAGTCGCAGTACGCAAAAATCTTGTTAAGCTCTAAGTCCCCTCTGCATCTGCTTCTGCTTTTGCCACCGATGGCAACTATTAAACTTGTTTCCTGCTTTTTCTAGTCGGGAGTCCGGGTAATTTTATGGAATTTATGACTGTCTCTTCGAAGGGATCGCAAAGTTTGGCAGCATCTGAGTTGCAGTTGAAACCTTATTCGTATCTTTTTTCAGCAGCTCCGATATGGAAACTCTGAGGGATTTTTGGGTTTTCTCAAGCGAAAGTATCCTGAGTTATGAGCAGTTTTTCTTTAAGGTCAAATAGAGTTTAAAGGGTCTTAAAAATACCCAATAACTTGCAAGTTTCATCTACCATCTGATAAAAACATATTTTAAATTTGTCTGACATTCTTCTCCTTATCCAAGCCCTCAACACTTTTATGGGGATAAGATTCGTATCGGGAATACAAATATTCCATCAGCACAATGTGTTTCAACAAATTTTTGAGCTGTCCCACCGCCTGCGAAGTCACATCGATGGGACCAGCGATAAGGAACCGCGACACACGACAATGGCAAGTCCCGAAATCGGCAGATAAATAAAAGCCCAGGATTTGTGTGTTATGGATAATGTTTGAGCTACTACACCCACACACACACACAGAGAGTGGAAAGTGAGGAGAGCTCCGAGATGAACGACTTCGCCTTAAACCCTTTGTGCCGCAGCAACTTTCACGCGACTCGCCAACTGCGCCGAAGACAATGTTATCATAGGCCCATATTTGTGCAGGATCGGAGAAGCGGGCAGGTGGGGGATCGGGGGAGCAGGAGCTGGAGCAAAACTCGTATTTAAAAAAGGCCAGCGCAAATATGCTTAGGTACCAAAATGAAGGAAAACGAGCCACAGAAATTCCAGGCCAAAGAAGCCGCCGCCCAAGCTCGTTCTTTCTCATCGTTCAGATACAAGTTAGGGATGGCACAAATAATAATATATTTTAATTATATATTCATATTATGTATCCTTGGGTTAAACTTGAACTCAGAATTTATATATTTACCTGTTGTTTACTTTGAGTAAACAATATTCTTTTAGATCTTAGAACATGATTATTATAC
The DNA here is from genome assembly GCA_008042635.1 of Drosophila nikananu. Classification (NCBI taxonomy): domain Eukaryota; kingdom Metazoa; phylum Arthropoda; class Insecta; order Diptera; family Drosophilidae; genus Drosophila; species Drosophila nikananu. The sequence goes on from VNJV01007299.1 coordinate 19,403, forward strand.
TAATTATTATAATTATCAATATTCATATTGAACTCTTAAGTATATTCTTCTTAAATTATTGACTTATTTAAATATATATTTTGTTGAAGTATAGTTTAAACAGTTTATTTTGGTTTAATATACATTCCAAGCTTTAATTTCAAACATATTTTTCAGATTTAAAGTTGTATAATTACAAAGTGTTTATATTTCAAGTTGCACCTTGTATGGTATTTCTATTGTATGTACATATATTGCTCATATCTTTGATGTTCCAAACTCAAGGTATGTGAAACACATTTTTAATCATTTAAATCCCGATATTTCCCCCGAATACTTAGTACATCCCTAACACAGCCGAGTCCCGGTGAAGTTCTTGTGCGCAGACGCGCAGGCAGAATGGGCATAACTAAGCGTTGCACGAATTCGCGAAATTGGCCACCGCAGCAGCCGCATCGGAAGCCGCAGGTTTCGGGATACATATATTGAATTTCAGCGATTGCCGGATGGCCGGCCGGGTGACCTTTCCCGCGACCAAGACCCTTGGCCCCCGTGCGATCCAAGGATCGTCGCTGAGTTATTAAGCAGGCAAAGCGAATGCGAGCGCCGAGCGCGCTGCTCAACTTAATTACGGGCGAGCCGGGGAGCAATGTAAATTGCCCGGACGCCTGTCGTTTATTTATAGAAAATAATGAATTGAACAGGTGAGATCGAGCCGATGATAAGCATAGAAATTCCAGCATACTCGCGCACACACGGCCAGAAACAAAAGCCAAAAAGAAAAAACGCTACAAAAAGCCACAATCCAGCCAAAGGAAGCTCGACTCCGACTCCGACTGCGACTGCGACTGCGAGTGCAGTTTTGCAGTTGCGAGTTGGTATTGCGAAATCGGCGAATGGCTCGAACTGAGAGCCGGGCAAAAAGCAGAAAGCAATCCAATTTACTGATTTATTTCTTATTTTACTTTGACTATGCAGCAGCAGCAGCAGCAGAAACAGAAACCACAACGGAGGCAGTCACGGCAGCGGCTTCTGAGCCTCGGACTCAGCTTCGAATTCAGCTCAACACGGAGAGAAAATAAGAGCAATAAATGGGAAAATGTGGGGGATTGCGAAAGGGCAGTTAATAAAAGCTCAGATCATTACCAAAAATTTAGTGTATATCAAATATTATATATTATATTAAATATTTTAGTTTAACCACTTTAAGTATACAAATACTCAATAAGGTTTTAAAAAGGCCCCTGAGAATATACCAACTTAATTTCAATTTTCTGTACTGCAGTACTTCATCTTAAAACACATAAAAATATTTGTAATAATTTACATATTATTTGCACAAATTATTATTCAATGAAAAGTGTAAGTACTATTGACATACCAAAAGGCAGCTTCATATAACAAAGCAGTCAAAAATAACAGATACCAATATTAAAACGAAACAAATACTCTCTTATAGATATTTTTCAGCTCTAAAAATATTAAATAATACTGAAATTTAAACAAAATTGTACCTTATTTTTCCCAGTACACCTCCAACTCCAGCTCCAACGCTCGGTCGGCTCCCCTGGACCAATGTAGTTAGTGGGCTCCGCTTGGCATCGCTTTGATCTTGATGCTGGGCTGCGACGCCTGACAATGATGACGAGGCACAGCCCCCGCCTTCATCTCCAGCTCAAGCTCCGGCTCCATCTGCCAGGCTCAGTCAATACAAAAGGCAAGACAAAAAAAAAGTCCAGGAAACCCAAGTGAAAAATGCAGAAAGGGAAACCAACGAGGACTTCAAGAACACAAAAATACTCTGCCTGGTTTTATATGTGAAAACTTTAGGTACAGGTAAACAGCACCTTATATAAGATTGGCTATATAAAAATATGTTAAATTGTTAAGTAATTAAATTAAATATGTTTCTGTTTTACCTACTATTTAGTTTGTTTGAAAAATAACCTTTCTCTATTAGAAGCTATTTTCGTATTTTTAAATTGTAACCATACCAATTCACTTGCCTATTTTGTACAAATAAATTCATTGATCCCAAACTTAATAATCTTTATCACTGGCTCAAAATATATACATACAATAGAGTACTTATAATCGGGGTAAAAACAATTTGAGGATTCGTGTAGGCAAAAGCTGCTGGCTGCTGGCTGCTGCCTGCACAAATGCAGATGCCACGACATTATTTTTGCCACTTGGCCGATGGGAGCACAGCCGCCATCCCCATCGACATCCACATCCACATCCATATCCCCGTTCACATTCACGGGAGGCGACCACGACGATGACTTGGTTCGCATCTTTGTCGCTCATGCTTTATTTAAGGTTTCATGTATAAATATTTTTATTTATTGTGCAACACATTCGCACACGTTGCCAGCCTCTCTTCGGGATGCCTTACTGTACGGCACGACTGCAACTGCAGCAGCAGCAGTCGCAGCAACAACTGCAACAGCAACAGCAACTCGACCCCGGCTCAAAGGCAATGGCAACAATAATGATGATGATGTGTAAACTCGCGGTGGGACGCTTAATTTCTACCTTGGCCAAGGCCTGGGATCGGGATTGGGAATGGGAGTGGGAATGGGAATGGGAATGGTATTGGACCCGCCATGGGTAGGGCAAATATAAATACAGACAAACAAAATATATACATTAAAATATGAACATCAGATAGATATATCTTTGAAATATTATCAGAATGATTTATAAACTATTATAGTCACAAGAAGAATATTAATTAATATAGAATTATTTTCTATAATTTTAAGCTTCATAAAGTATAGTTTTTAGATTGTTCTTAAAACGCTATTCATTTCCAAAAGCACTTTTATATATTTCTTTTAACCCTATTACCCTACGCATTCCCATTAATTATTACCTATTTGAGATCAACCTTTCTCTGAGTGTGTGTAAAATATAAATACCCCTGTTGCCCGTATTTATACTCGTATGCGGCATCTGTGCATACTTGTATTTATTGGTGGCGGAGTTCTTGAGGCCCTGGCACTGTTGCCAAGTGCAGTCAGCCGTCGGTCCGTTCGTCAGTCGGTCCGATATCTGCCGAGGGCTAGTTTATGGGCCCGGTCAGGAGTGTGGACCTGGGACAGAACCCGATCCCGATCCCGAACCCGAACCCGTTGAGTGCAGTGGGAACTCCACAGCCGCAGCCGCCGCTGGTCGAGATGCGAAAGTGATAATACAAATATGATGGAGTCCATAAAAAGTGAGTGGGCCAACGGTGGGAAAGTGTCTGTGCGGCGGCGGCGCTCGGGGAATCCAGTTCGTGACTTCTGGTGGAAGTGGGTGTCTATAATGGTTAAAAATGTTCTATTTATAAAAACACAAAGAACTCTATAAGAAAGTTTTATAAGAGTATGTGGGTAATGAGGGATTTAAAAATTTGATAGATAAATTCTGCTATTTATGTTAAAAATGTTCTAATTAGCCGGAGATTTTATACCTTAAAATAAAATACTTTTACATTCGTTATGTTCTACTTTTAAAGCTGAATCTCAATCTTCTTACAAATGAATAACCCTTTTATATTTAAATACCTAACACATGCAGCTCATTATCCATCGACCTACAATACTGTCATCGGTGTATCCAGCACATTGCCAGTGCCATTACTATCATCACGGCAACCATCATCATCATCGTCATCGTCGTGGACCGGTGCTATCAGCAACCTAGACCCAATCATCAGGAGCTAGAACAAAGGCAAAAAAATCGATTTCATTCATACGCAATTGCGTTGAAATCTGTCAATGACACGTTCTCGTGGCCCGCGAGCCCTCTGCCACCCACCAAAGAGGTGGGTCCACCAACCAACCCCCCAGATCTTCAGATCCCTTCTGCCCCGTTCAGTTGCTCTAGCAATATCTCTGTCACAGACAGACACAGTCCTAAATCGCTTGCATTGAAACTGGTAGCACCTGCACGGTGGATTACACGGAGAGAAAATGCCCCTGGAAACCATTTCAAAATTAAAGTTGTAAACAGAGTCGTAAGAGGTAAAACATTTGTTTTTAAAGGTTTTACAACCCCAAATAGTTCTGCAAGATTTCCTAAACTTTGAATTTTATCTTTTGTCACATATTTCTCTCCGTGTAGAACCTGAAGTCTGAAATGGGAGAGGAAAGGGCAGGCTGGGCGCACACTCATCACGGCCATTGACAAGTAGCTGTCAGGCAGAAGGGTCAAGGGGGAGACTTGGGACTGCTTTTTGACACAAGTAACGTGGCTGGAACCCTTGCCCATGGTCCTGGGGGGTGTGGCTGTAGCTGTATCTGTGAGATACCTAGAGGACAGGACAGGACAGGGCAAGGTGAGTTACGCATCACAATGTGCCAAATCAAGCACAAAAATCCAATATCCTGCAATGAAATACAATTACACGGTGCGCACAACTCGATTTGGACTGGCCAAGTCGCTGATAATTCTGGCTTCTCCGCCGCCCTAATTGGCACGAGCGGTGAGAGGTGATTGGGGAACGAAGAGTGCGTGATTTTTCTCTCAGTGCAGGGCCTTGCATTGATTGTTACATGATGAAGTGCTATCGATGTCTGCTTCGTTTGACTGATTCCCAGATTCGAGGGAAAAACGAGCGCAGCCCTCGAAGGGACCTGTGTGTGTGTGCGAGTGTACCGGAATGGTATGGAATGGTGTATCCGTGTGCGAGTAGGTAACCAAGTGTGCGAGAGTATCTATGTGGGCTTGGAATTTAAGGCCGGGTACTGCAAGTGCCGCCCAAGTCTTTAAAAGTGTAAGACGACGGGCCTGACATTCAAATCTCTGCTGCCCCCTGCTCGATGACTTCACACATTCCTGAAGACCCAGCGGCCAGCGAGGGGGAGCTGGTGAGGGGGGAGGGGCAGAGCGAGAGAGACAGGTAGTTACGAAGAGCAAGAACTTCCTTGAAAACCCCCTGTCTAAGCCAAGTGAAGAACTTAAACGTCGAACCAGTTTTTGGTGAATGAAAATCAACAAACCAAAAAGTTGCACAAACTCCGAAAGAAGCTGAAGAAATCCAAAGACTCTGTTGAAGAGGGAGTGAAGGAGCGGGGCTAGGGGGCGGGAGAGGGCCTGCCAGGCTAAAATATAATAAAAAGAAATTAAAATAAAATTCAAAAATGTGCAAAACGAGACCGAGACCGAGACCAAGACCGAGAACGAGAAATGCTGCATGCCGCCGCCACTCTTTGGGAGAGAGAGGAGAAGAATCTCCATGGAACCTGTTGGACCAGTCACAGCTACACACACACACACACTCGCACACACTCCGCTCCGGCTGAGGGAAAATGCCACCAACGTGTTTGTGCCACAGGATAAAAGGCAAGCCGGGGCTGGCTGGTTCGCTCGCCGTCTCTTTCGGGAGGATTTCAAGTGTAAAACGCTGTCGCTTGTGGAATGCGCACACATACGCGCTCACAAGTGGCCGAATGGCCGGGACGGACTGGGCCAGGACGGGCCTGGCCAGGGCATAGATAGCCGCCAACAAATCAAGCGTTTAAACGAAACTCGAGCTCTCATATTTGCTTTTTTGGCCAACCGATCGGAGGCAGCCATAATTTATAGATGCCGTTTGACTAAATGCGTTTAATTTCAGTCCAGCACACACCTACACACACACTCACAGCATACACATAGGTGTGTGCATAACCCTACCTTTACCTGTAAAAGGGTTTCGGTTTCGGTTTCGGTTTCTTTGGTACCTCCGCTCTCATCATCGATCGCTCCGTAGCTTCGTACATTATAATTTATAACTTTATCTAAACGATGTGGTGGTGTTTAATTTTCGACCTCACCTTTTCCAGCTCCAGCTCGTTTTTGTTTTTGATTTTGATTCTGTTTCTTGCGTTTTTTGCCATCCCATCATCATCATCATCATCGTCGTCGTCGTCGTCGCCGGTTCTGATGTGGATTCGTTTCATTGGAGAACTGTTTCCGCTTCGCATGACTCACTTTTCGCTGTTAACCCGCGGTCTTTGGGTCTTTTTCTCCCTTTTTTTTTTGGGAGGTCTTTCTTTATCGCACACTAATTTGAATAGGATTCCATTTCGTGATGAACATATCACCGGGCAGGCAGGCAGGCAGCCCGGTTGGGAGGGCGTTTGCGCCCAGCTGGAGACCCGCAACTGACCACCATGAAGTCCGCCCGGCAGAGTATCTTGTTAATGGAGAAATAGATACCCAGAGTGCTCAGGTATTTAAGATCGAGGTCGGTGCCCGCGGGGGTGACGAGTGAAAGTCAGAAGAGAGTCGTGCATTGTCTGCCACACCGCTGCAGCCTCAACAATTGCCTGGGTTCGCAAATCGCAACGAGAAGAAATCCCATAAAATACATAAACTCAAAAAATAGAGACACAAACACACGTGCTGAGCGAGGTCATGACACGGCAATCCATTTAAATACACTTCGAGAAGTTGGGAGTTGGAAAGATCAAGCAACCATGTGTCGGTCTTCAGTCTTGGTAGAGAAGAAATATTCTGTATGTATGAAATTGGAAAGACATAAGTCCAAGTTTTAGGTTTCGAAGAATTTTATTTGGTTACAAGTTGCTAAGGGCGAGAACCAAGGTATATCTTTGAGTTTGCCAAGGAAAATCGGTTAGCTCCACAAAGCTTTTTAGATAAAAGGTGTGAAATCCGAGCCAGCTCTACGGGTTCATTAAACCGATCGTAAAAGACAGCCAATGAAATAAAATTAGAACTCATTCAGACATCAATTAGGAGCAAGCATGCAAATTTTTCCAGCGGCATCGATGAAAGCCTGGAAACTAGCTCCATGGACTCGAATTAAAGAACCCGAGAAGACCACTGTGAGATGGATTGATTTACGTTGAATATGCAAATTGCATCGAGCCACCGTTGAAAGCTTTTAGAAAAGCATTTCGGGAATTTGGATTGATATTTAAGCCAACCAGCCAGGGAAAAACAGTAATCAAGGTTGCACCTAACTGATGATTCACAGGTGGCAGGGAAACTTGAATTTTTGACTGGAAAGAATGTCGGATCATATAAATATAACCCATTGAAGTGATTAATTATTTTAGGGCTAAACAGGATATCCGAACATCTCAGCAGGATGGATGTATCATATTAAGAATCGGGTAAACAAACAGGGAGACAAGGAGCCAAACACAAATACGTATACATTTAACTATCTTTATGTTAGGAATAGTTAATAACAGAAGAATTGTTTCAATGTAAACGTTTAATGAGTGTGATGATAAACAAAAATCATAAACTTAATGACAATTCTAAATATATTTACATTTGTTAAGGAGAAAATCTCAGATAATAGATAAATACTTGAATGTAAAATAATTCTTTTTCTCTTTTAAGTTTTTGATTTAATTTTTCTGCATCTTTACATAAAGGCAACTATTTTTATCATGCCAATATGGATAAATAATCAATTTCTCTATAATATCTATTGCAGATATCGTGTTAATTCCTTAAAATTAATAATTAAAAATTTAATTTAATTAAATTTAAGACTAATTAATTAATTCACTGTACACCATTACTTTTTATACAATATATTGAGTTACTTCCACTCTGGAAGATTACATCATTGTGGCATCCCACTATTAATTTAAACACCCCATCGGACACATTGCACCACTGTGCCAACATCTGATTGCTCTCTCTCTCTCTCTGTCTCGGCAAATGCGAGGGCGTTCGGCCGGCTCTCGTAGCGCCGACAAGCAGCCGAAGCCAGCACGAGGGCTGTCGGCTCTCGAGAGCGGCGCTTCGTGCGCTCACGGGGCGGATGGTTGATGTCGCTGGCGATGTTGTGCGATAGCTGATGGTCAAACTGTTCGGTCGCTCGTGGTGGAAGGTTCGTTGCGCGCGGAAAATCTTGGGAAATTCGAGGCGAGATTCGCCAAATATTACGAGTGCGAAGTGCGAGTGCATTTGCATTTCCTCGACCTGTGAACGCCGCCGGTGGCTGAAGTATCGCGAAATCTAAAAATACAAAATACAAATAGAGAAACGCAATAGAAACAGAGGCTAATCGCTTGCATATCAATTGTCTAGGGAATTGAGTACTGCTTACTGTGTAACACGGTTATGTCATGGAAAGTCACCGTCTGAGTGCTCTCCTCGAATAAATACCCCTTCGAAAGCGGCGAAATATTGTCCGCAGAAAAAGAAAAATTAGCAAAACTGCCCACTCTCGTCGCCGGCTGCTTTTTGGCCCACGTTTACTACCACTTTTATTGCTCACGCGTGTTTTTGGGGCCTTTTGTTTTGGTGCTTGTGTGTGCGCGAGTGTGCTAGCTGTGTGTGTCCCCCGCGAGTGCGTCTGTGTTAGCCGGCAAGTGCAGCTGTGAGTGTGTTGGTTGTTGGCCGCGAACAGCTGTTCCGCAGACAACATGCAGAAATAAGTAAAATACAAGGAGAGAAAATACAACGAAAAAATATACAAGCAAAGTTGGGTGAAAATCACAACAGCAAATCGAGACTCGCCGCATCATCGTGCAGCCAGCAGCCCGTGCAGCAGAATCCATCCATCCCCATCCATCGAAAATGGCGGCCAGGATGCAGATGCTCCTGCTATTGACCCTGCTCTGCGGCCTCTCAGCCGCCAAGCACCTGGGCGATCCGGAGGCTGGAGCCGGTGGTGGCCTCCACCACCACCAGCACCATCAGCACAGCGCCTCCACGCACCACCGGCGACGCCTGCAGCGGGACTCGCGGGCGAAGGACGCCTCATCGGCGTCGCTGGGAACCGCGCATCAGTGCGAGGCCGTGAAGAGTTACTTCGAATCGATCGACATCAAGTCGAGTGGATTCCACAACGAGAAAGGTAACGTAAAGTTCACACATAGCCATGATACTCCCGGTACTCGACTCTGAGACCTCTTGGGAAAACATGACAAGCTAGAAATTGCCGATGAGAATTGCAGCAGAAGGTAGTCTTAGTTCTTGGATGGGAAAAATTCTCATAATTTAAGTCTTGCAGATGAAACTTCCAGAGGTTCCCCTGGGATTTTAATTAATAACAGTTTTCTAATACTTCAGTAATTCTTGTAGTGTTTTAATATTATCCAATAGACAATTTTAATTCAGGTTAACTTAGGTTAGAGCAAGTAATGGTCTAATATTATAGCTCTTATGTTTGATTTGGAAAGTAGGATTACTTACTAAAAATATTACCTTCTCATATAACATAACATATAATTAACATATAATTTCTCATTTCCAACTTATTACTTGCTTACAAATTAATTAAAAGTTGTGTCACAATAAGAAATTCAAAACTATGACAAGAAAATTCCCTTACTCTTTCGCAATAAGTTTTCCTCAGTTAAAATATTAATAAACGGGTCGTGTTTATTTTTATCTTAAAAAAGTAAAGGTAAGGCAAGAGTAAGAATGTAAACAAAAATGGGAAATTGTCTTTGCTCTTTCTGTTCTTGTCCTTAAGCAAAATAGTTCAGACAATTAAGGTATTACAAAGTAAACTTTACGCTCTTTATGTTACAAATGAATACATCTTAAGTATGACATTATAGTTGTAAGTGCAACTGGTTTTGATATGCCCTTCTATGCAGGTTATACGGTTTCAATTGTGGTAAATTTTAAGAAATGTTTAAATTATTTTTTATTTTATATTATTTAAATAACGGAATATCTTTGTTTAAAAATTCAGGACTAAACTCGAGTCCACTTAAATACTTAAATCAAGTCAAATGCGCGGCAGCCAAAGTTTTGGCATCCCACAGCTGCAATTGCTCCTCCTTCCCACTCCCAATCCTCGCCAGAACTAGAGGCATATGCAAATCCATTGAACTGACTGCGACCCGGAATGGGCATCCACTTGAGGAGAGGCCAGGCAAGGCGCGGCGAGGCCATGAGAACTATGACCACTCGAAGGCGGGCCGAATGGCCGGGCGCCGTTTGCAATTAGAAGAGCTGTGCGCGTTGAGCAACGCCTCGTCGAATCGAAAAGTTTTCGGCTTGAACGCGGATAAAGTTTTGCAGAGACGGAGAGACGGAGTGGCGCAGCCAGGTTCATTACATCTCGCAAAGATGCAAAGATACATCTGTGCACGGGGAGATTTTATCTGTAACTGCGGCTGTGGCGGCGTCATTTGGTATTCTGATTTCTCGGCGGTGCCATATCAAGTGGCACGCATCTCCGAGTCCAAACTGTGTGAAGGCTGCGTGTATTTATATCGATATCCATGAGATACAGATACGCGATGGCATATTTTTGTTTATGCATATTTCACACTTGAGTGCGGGCAAACCGAGTCAGAAATGTAGCCGAAAACGCCAGGCAGAAAGCAGAAGCGGAAAACAAAAAACGGAATACGTAAGGCAAACAAAAGATAAGATCACAAAACAGCCGAAAAAGAGCGAATGTATCGATGGAGAGTCGTGTAATTGAGTGAAAAATAATTATTATTGATTAACCGACCTTGACTCGGTATTTACGCGTTTACGCACAATTACATGATACACATCCAGGCACCGCCTGGCATACAAATGCGACTCCAAATCGGACTGTATCTGGTATCTGGCGATGATGTTGCAAGTTTGCCATGTGCAATAACAATGCTTACCTGTCTCGAACTCAAGTCTCTCTCCCCGCGTACCTTGTTTTTCTTCTTGCCGGTTCTTATTCTGGGTTCTCTTGGTTCTTGCTTCTCCTCGGCCCGTTCTTGGCCGTTCTTTCCCACACATGCAGGTAGAAGGTAGGCTGCGAGAGGCATCTATGAGATACATTGCTGAGCCGCCCGCATTGCCGCATGGCCTCAAAGTGTGAAGAACCAACTGAAAGTTACAAGTGCATGTTCCCGGTGGTGTTTGTGTGTGAGGACACACACAAGTCTCCGGGGGACTTATCCACCTGAATGCCCGCCCAATTGAGCTGCTGACGGCGATTGGAACTTGGAACTTGCAAGTTATTAGCGTTTGCCCCAAGGAATTTCAATTTGGCTAATGCCCGCTCTTGAATCTCCGATCAGCACCTACGGACAGCACTCTAGGGCTGTGCACATAGAGAAAAAATCATGTTTTGTATTCTACAAATTCACTTTGGAGTGGGGATAAATACCTAATGAGCATATTATTTATTTAGAGGTAGGCTACTATTAAATCTACCATTTAAGCAACTTATTCCAAATGGCTTTAGACTTCGACTTTTCTTCCTGTGCAACTGCTGGTCGTTGCTCCTGCTTAAGTATGCCGAACTTTGTTTTCGACATTTATTTACTGTTTACATAGTTCCACTTGCGCCCTCCGCCTCCGCGTTATTTATGCCCCGCCAATGTACCAGTGTACCAATGTAGCAATGTACCGCGTATCCGTATCTGTATCCGCACTCTATCTGTATCTCCGGCCCCATCTCCATCTGTATCTCTTTCTGTTTGCTCTGGCCGTGTGTGTTACTTTTACGTTTATGTGCTGTTTGTGATGCTAATCTCATGTCGGTGTCATGCATACGATAAATGTTTCTGCTTCGGTTCGGGGTTCGACGGGACTTCTCTGCAGCGAGCAGTAGTACCTTCGCTGCTGCGTGGTGGAGGCGCTCGACATAAAATTAAATTTTAATTTAATTGCGCACACCGACCGACTGCTAATTGAGTTGCTCTCGACCAGGAAAGAAGCCAGCGCGGAGAATAAATTCGGAGCGGAGGAGCAAAAACATACTTCGTGGCCATTAACATGAACATTAATGTTGGCGTTACAAAAGACCAACGAACGAGCGGACGAACAGGAAGTGGTAGTTACAGTATCTAATCATATCGCACTGTATCTGTATCTGTATCTGTGGCTGCTTGTGTGCGGAGTACCTGTATCTCCCTACCTGCAAGGTGGGCTCGAGGGCCCCAGTCGTGTTACTAAATATTTAAGCAACCCGCAACAGAAATTAGAGCAAACTATGAGATATGAGCCCGTGTATCCGCGTATCTCTATCTGCGCGCCTAGATAAGTGAAAAGTGCAAACAGAGAAGGCAAAGGCGAAGGCAAACGTGACTCGTTTGCAGCGGGGAAAACTGCTGGCAAACAACTTTTTCGAAACGGATTCATATGACGTGGGCGTTTCAGTTGGTTCGCCGGGTTATGTCTTCATAAGGAGCTGCGGCCCCCTAAAATTTTAATTAGCTCCAGGAAAAAGTGCACACAATCACCCCTACAGAGCCAATTAAAAGTTTAGGTTCCATTCCGATCCATAGAACTCCACTTAAGGCTTAACTGCAGAGACATAAAGCTGCTCAAAGTCGGCTAGGCAAATTCATCAAATGAGTAGCTGAAGCCATCAAGCAGAACCAAAAACGATCCATAACGTTTATGTCGAGCCGATCGTAAAGTTCGTCAGCGAAATTCCAAAGGCCCGAATAACTCGTTTCTCGCTTTGTTTAATTCATGAGATACATGTTGATTGTTTTTCGCTTTTGTTCGACATATCTGGTGGATAATTAAAAATTTATCTCTGTTCCAGTTGCAGTTCGGCCGCCGGAGCCGTGTTTGTGTTCCTGAGCTACCCTTTTAGATCGATTCCCACCTCCAGCCAGTCGAGCGCACAAACTTATCTCATCAATTAAGTTTTGAGTTCTTTTCAGTTGAATTTAATTGCTGCCGACTGCCCCTTTCCCCGCTGCAAGGGCGATCAATTAAACTCTAAGCCCGACAAAATTCTTAATTGATTTGGTGCTGAACGAAAAACTAATTACGAGTGCGTTTTAAGTAGTCTACGAAGGTTTGGTCCAGCGGCTTAATGGCTAGAAATGAGTTTTCCCTCCACGCCCAGTGGGAAATGGAGTTTAGTGGCCGGAAAGTCGGGTTAATCGCCATTCATTCCGGCACGACTTTGTTTAATACTTCGGAAAAGCATTAAGAAAACGTGGGAAAGGCACTTGCAAGGGTCGATGAATCACTGTTCAAGAGTTAATCAGTATTTGACTTGAAACTACAAGAAAACTAAGGTAAAACGGCATCCATCGAAAAAGAGATTGAAGACTATAAATATAGTTTCAAACCAGGACCACATCCGTCAGTTATTGGCCCGTATAAAGTCATCTAATCACAGAATCGAGCTTAATTATCGATTAGATAAAATGCCGCTTCCCACACACGGGCTGTTTCTAACATCAATCTTGGAGAAACATTTTATGCTCCCATAAATTTAAACAAAACCTCTGTTCGCTTTATGTCCGAGAGGTCTTCATCGACATTCCAATCCATTGCTGATATTACAACACGCCCAAAGGGGGAATAATAAAAAACCAAAACCATTTTAGGTTTTTTATATTTGCGCTAATTAGTTTCAATTAAAATTAACGACGCCTATGTGTCGGAGCGTTTTCTGCCCATCGATTTCACACAACTTGAATTGCAAAAAACAGACAGTGAAACAGAAAAATCGACTTTCTTAATGTTTGCTTTAATTTTGTGTTTTTACACATTTGACCTCAATACAAAAGGCAATTCGAGTGTGCCTCCGCTCGGTCTTTAGTCTTCAGTGTTCAGTTCTCTGTTCTCGGTCTTTGGATTTCGGTTCTGTTCGAGTTCTGTTTAATTTCTGTTCGTTGTTTCGAAGGCGGAATGATGTCATTGATTGGCTTTCTTGCCCGAAAGTGTATCTGGGACTTCTCAGAGATCCATGGACCCACACAGATGTTGCCTGTCCGCTGCTCGTATTTAAATCGCTGGAATATCTCATCGTCGTCTCTCTAACTGCCATTCATTCTCAGGTGTGTTTTCCGCTCCATTGAGGGAACAAAACGATTTCCAGGAACCCGGCCTTCCCCATAATAAACCTGACCAGCAGTAGTGACAATTTTTTCGGTGTATCCATATCTCATTTTCATTCATGCCTCCAGTGGATGGGTTCAGCTCGTTTCTGAACCTGTTTGAGTTGTGTTTCACTTACCAAAGGTCGCACATTTTAATTGGAATTGAGCCAAAGTGGTCGCAATTAAGTTAACACACTTCCAGCTTGTCCAGAGGAAGTTGTCAACTAGTTGTTTGTCCCTTCCGCCTGGACATGAACTCGTTCTGGGCCCAGATACTTATGATACTGCTGGAATGCATCGTCTTTCCGATAAGAAGACGATAAGATAGGGCTCGAGCGCCAGCCAGGAATCGGCTCAATTATACATTTAGCGCTGACCCCTTGCATTGGCTGGATGCGCCCCTCAGAGCCATAAAATGTGTGAAATTCGCCCAGGCACAGCAGTCCGGACAGGTAGTAGATCCGTTTGTATCTCACGCTTTGTACCTGCCAGCAGCTATTTTTAAACATTCACAAGTAAATTCATCAAACAAACAAACTTATAGACGGCAATTGTATCTGTATCCGTATTCTGTATGCACAGAAAGAAATTGCAGCAGAAATGCGATAATAACTTCGAATTAAGAAGACTTTCTATGGAGGCTACATGATTTGGGGTTAATGGAATCCTTAAATTGAGTTGCAGTCCTACGAATTTGTATTTCCCGCTGTGCATTTGTATCTTTGCGGGGCTGGCGATACAATTTTCCACTCCTTTTGACCGATTTGCTTTGGTCAATGGGGCTGGGCAACACTGGTGGCTTATGCAATCATGATGCAGCAGGAGCAAAGTCAAAGCCGAATTCGCCGACGACTTACTCACCGACACTTAACCCCTCGTGCACAGAACGGTTGTATCTTCCAGATACTCCCTCTGTGGAATCTCCATCATCGACTTCTTGGGCTGCTGCTCGGGTTCATTGTTTGTCCATGTCTTTTGTGCCGCGTAATCGTTCTTTTCCAATGAACACACAACGCACACTCGCCCTGGGCCTTCTGTGGATGTGAGATACAAACGTCGCCGGAGTCTTTGGTTTTTGTGTGTTTTTGATTCATGGATGCCAGTGGCGCGTCTGTATATTTTGGATTGTTATGTTCACGGGAAAGGTAAAGGTTAATGCCTAGTGAAGTGTGCACAGCATCGGAATAGAACGCAGATTTAGAGACAGATACAGAAACAGATACACGAGCGACTAGTTGGCATTTCCGCTCCGAGTGGCGTTACCAATGGCTCAAAGTGCGTGTAATGGGCTAAGTATCTGTAGGTAAACACTCTTGCCACCTTTTTGGCTCTTTCGGGTTTCGGTTACTCTAGCGCACTATTTTGACAACCTTCTGTTAAGATCTATCCGTCCAGGCATCCCAATTCTGTGTATCTCTGAGCTCGCCTGCCATCCGTATCTCGTATTTACATTGCGCAATGTCCGAAGCGGCGCATAAATCAATTATTTGCACCTAAAGCCCATAAATCACTTTATGACGAGCAACAACAAAAGTCGAACATGGGACTGGTCAAAAGCACGGACGGACGGACGGACGCCGGCATGAAAGGAATGAAAAGCCCTCCTCCACTGAGCCAAAAAGGCTAGCAAATTGCCTTAGTTGATTTCTGTGTACATTTCGGCAGTCTTTTTTTATTCTTCGGGGCCTAAGTGCCTTGGGAGCCCGGCTAATATGGTGTTGGCGGTCTTCTTGTCTTGTTATCGCAGCCGCAACAGCAACAAAATCCCCAATAAAAATATAAACACACGCGGGGGCATATGTGTGAATGATTTTTGGTTTTGTTTGAACCCAAAATGACTTGATTTGTTCTTGTGATTTTTTTTTCATGTCAGAGCTTTGCCTAAGCCCGGCTTTTTCGTTGAGTATTCTGGCTTCATTCGCTGCGCTCCCTTTATTTTTATTTTGTTCGCTATTTGCTCGACTCTTTATTCCTGTTTCCATTTGTTGTGGTACATTTATACGGTTTATTGACTTTGGCCGCAGTTTCTTTCTGTCTTGGTTCGGTTTTTTATTGTCTTTTTTTTTGCCCACTAAACCAAAGTATAAACAAATGTAGAAGTAAATGCAAACAATAACAAAAGTGTTAAATATGTGTTCAGGGTGCCAGAGAAGTGGGATATATGTTGTATTATAAAAGGAGAAATGAGTTTCATATGAAGGTCTCAAGAAGCCACAAGCTTTACTTGCTTATTTGAGCTTCTAAGTAATTGTTATATATTTTATGAAGTTTGTTTAATTGATTACATAAAGCACATAAGCTTTTAAAGTAAGTTAAGTAAATTCACTTGATCATAATTATCATAAATTTTAATAAGCTTTTGGGAAGGAAGTAATCATATTTCTAGACTCTTGTACAATTTAATCATTTACGTTTTACAAGAGTTCAAACTACATTCATTGTATAGTAAAAGAACTAAGCCAAGACTGAGAACTAAAATATTTTATAAATTATATATAATTTTTTAAATAATCTTCTCAATAAAATTACATAAAATTATCACACTTAGCTTTACATTTTAGTATATGGCTATAAGTTTTAGCACTCCAATTTGCACTATCCGCTGATTGACTAATTTCCTTTATCTATTTGCCCTTCTCCGTTTGCAGGTGCGTATTTTGAGCCGAATGCGAGGGCAAACATGAACTGCTATCTGCCCAAATGTTTGCCTTTCCCGGACAAACAGCAGAATGTGTACTATTGGTATATAGATATCGGGTATCTGTAGCGGTAAGTCGGCGAGATAACGCCCTCGCATGCGCCGTCAACTAAAGTAGACAGCTTGGCGATGCGACCCGTGGCGAATTATAATTTCGGCATCCGAATCCGTGTTTGTTTTAGATGAGTTAACCCCACCGCGAGATCATCAATCATTTACGATTAAATGCGCGACTCAACGCCAACACCAGCGCCAAAAGGCACACCAACAGCGACTAACTAAAGGCCAAAAACAAAGGCGATCCAAAAAGGAAGCCGAAAAAAAATCCCCCTACACAGAAATCCACCAAATATGAATATAAATGCGCCTGAATTATAAATGTGAGCCGAGCTGAGCTGAGCCTGAGCTCGGTTTCGCTAGAACAGTAGGAAAATTTAATAAAACGCAACCCCGAGCTGGGGGGAGTTCCACTCTTCCACTCTTGTCTGCAACTCGATGCCACCGTCAGCCGCCATTCACTTTTCGTTATTAATATTTTTCTTTTCGGTTAAAATTATGCTAATCCGTTGAAATATGATTATGCCGAATGACAACGGTGCGACGGGGGCGTGGCGTGGTCGGTCGGTGTGTCGGAGGGGCGGATCGGTCGCATATATGTCGGCAGGTGTGCCCATTAAAACGAGGGCTGGGTATACCGGGTTCTGTGCATAATTTGATTGCCTTTCGCAGCTAATTTCGTTTCGTTTGCCGGGGGCGGGGTGATACTCGAAACTCAAACCGAACCCAGAGTGAGCACTCTCGTCTAATTAAATACATGACAGAAATTTTCATATTAAATCATTTGCCAGTTCCAAGCTGGGATCTCCCAGGCCGAGAGGCGCCCAGGCGAAACTTTTTCAATTAAAGGAAAGCCGACCTTCAAAGCAAACAAATTTTGAAAATGAAATTGCAGGCGAAAAAGTAATTTAATTAGCTTAACCCAAATAGGAATAAACAAAACGAAACGAAACCGAATCGGAGACGAGTCCTAGCCTCGAGTTTCCCATCCTTTGGGTGCTCCTCCCTCGGCCAAGTTGGAATCGAAAGGGTTGTCGCGTGCTTTTTTTTTGGCCGGGAAAGTTTCACTTCTTTGTCGGTGCCAGTCGCCAAACTTGGAGGCGCCAAATACAAAAGCAATAGCAAAGGCAAACGGCGCCTAAAAGCTATGCAAATTGGAACTGGAACTGGAGGCGATTTGGCCAAGTGTTGGCTTCCGTCATCAGCAAATGAGTTTTTTAAAACTTGAGTGAAAAGGAATAAAGAGAAATGCATAGGTTTCGGGATTTATTGAAAATGTTTCAATCTTTTTTCTAGCTGATGAATAACTCTTATTTTGTAAATAAATAGTAACAATCAGAACCTGGATTCTAGAATAGTACGATTTTTGTGTGCCTGGGATTCAAATGTCGCCTAAATCAATCGCTCGGATTGCGAAGTTTCCCAGATATATTTAACATTTCCCGGCAGACATTTGATCAAAATTCACGTCCAGAATGTCTGGCAAACTTTTCAATGCCACTGGATGTCGTGGTAATCTGAGGATCCTTCGTTTGGCAAACACCTGGCGATGTGGCAAGCATTGGGAGATGGTATTCAGTCAGCCAATGTCCAAAATCCGGCGAAGTCCCTCTTCCGACTATATAGGAAACTCCACTGCAAAGGGTCCCCACTATATTCTTAGAAAAAACGAGGTGAATCCTTTAAATCTCCCTCAAGGATTATCAACTCTGAGGCACTTTGGAAGCTCCCCGAATGACGGAAGGTCAGGTGAACCTCCTGATGCGGATATGCAGGTGGAAAGCAGGAAGGGCAAGGGCATCCGGTTTCCCGTGCGATCACGTTCAGAGAAACCTCAAATAGGAA
Organism: Drosophila nikananu; assembly: GCA_008042635.1. Lineage (NCBI taxonomy): Eukaryota > Metazoa > Arthropoda > Insecta > Diptera > Drosophilidae > Drosophila > Drosophila nikananu. Next base: position 37,739 of record VNJV01007299.1, read on the forward strand.
AAGTTGAAATTACGGATAAAGAAACACAGAAGACATCCACACAGGATTCATCCCAGCCATCGATTACAGAAGCCCTGGATACATCCGCCAAAGACGGAATGGATGATCAAGAAAATGTAAAAAAGTTAAATAAGGGAAACTTATTTACCAAAGAAAAGATTGTGGATGCCATTGGGAGCTCAGAATTATTCCAAGGTAATGACAAGCTTGGGAACGATGTCATGGGAAGAAAGTCCAATCCACAGGAAGAGAGCAAGATCAGTGGAAATAAACGCTCCGGAGGCAAACCCCCAGGAGATAAGTCCTCTAAAGGCAAGCCCCCAGGAAATAAGTCCTTAGAAAATAAACCCCATTTCATAGTTCCCACCAAGCTGCCAACTGCGCCTAAGGGGCCTTCAAGTTCGGCCCGAGTTACTAATCAGCCACCTAAGGGACCCACAAGTCCTGCAGGACCTACTGCACCAGCAGGACCTACGCCGCCTTCAAAATCTGCTCGAGTTCCCAATAAGCCCTCGAGCCCTATTCCTACTAAAATACCCACCAACAAATCTCCCTCCAAACCGCCACCGACACCTCCTAGTAAGTCGGCAACCGGACCTAATCCAAGTAAGCCACCAACGGGAAATAAACCTCCTCCAAAGGGAACTCCACCCAACCAGCCACCAGCAGGAAAGACGCCTCCGAAGGGACCTCCACCGGGTCAGCCACCAGCAGGAAAAACGCCTCCTCCAAGGTGGGCTCCTCCGGGTCAGCGAGCAGCAGGAATAACGCCTCCGAAGGGACCTCCACCAGGTCAGCCACCTGCAGGAAAAACGCCTCCACCAGCAGGAAAGACGTCTCCTCCGAAAGAACCTCCTCGTCAACCACCTGCAGGCAAAACGCCTCCGAAAGGACCTCCTCCTGGTCAGCCACCAACAGGAAAAACGCCTCCAAAAGGACCAACAGGAAATACACCCCCTAGAAAACCAGGTGACAAAAGTCCAGGGAAAGGCGGAGCAGGGAACAAATCTCCCGGGGGAAAGGGCGCTGATAAAACCCGCGTCATCACGCTGATGCCCGGCGACGGCATCGGTCCGGAGATCTCGATGGCCGTCATCCAGGTTCTCGAGGCCGCGGGGGCGCCGTTGATTTTCGAGCCCGTGGACGTTACGCCGGTCATCAATAAAGACGGCCAGACGACGGTGCCAGCGGAGGTGATCGAGAGCATGCAACGCACCAAGGTCGGGCTGAAGGGCCCCCTGATGACCCCGGTGGGCGGTGGCTTCCGCTCCCTGAACCTCACGCTGCGCCAGCTGTTCAACCTGTACGCCAACGTCCGGCCCTGCCGCTCGCTGCCCGGCACAGAGACCGTCTACGGCGACGTGGACATCATCACGATTCGCGAGAACACCGAGGGCGAGTACTCGGGCATCGAGCACACCCTGGTCAGCGGGGTGGTGCAGAGCATCAAGCTGATCACCCGCGCGGCCTCGCTCCGCGTGGCCGAGTACGCCTTCCAGTACGCGCTGGCCATGAAGCGCAAGAAGGTGACCGTGGTGGCCGAGAAGTTCGTGATGCGGATGTCCGACGGCCTCTTCCTGCGCTGCGTCCAAGAAATGGCCGGCAAGTACAAGAGCAAGCTGGACCAGGCGGGCATACAGTACGAGGAGATCAATATGACCACCCTGTGCCTCAAGCTGGTCATCGATCCCAGTAAGTTCGACATGCTGGTGCTGCCCAACCTGTACGGGGACATCATCTCGGACACGTGTGCCGGTCTGATTGGCGGCCTGGGACTAACGCCCTCCGGCAATGTGGGCGAGCACGGCGCCATCTTTGAGTCGGTGCATGGCACTGCTCCGGACATTGCGGGCAAGGACATAGCCAATCCCACGGCCCTGCTGCTGTCCTCCGTGATGATGCTGCACTACATCGGGCTGCATGAACACGCGGACAAGATTGAAGCGGCGGTGGTGAAGACCATCAGGGACGACAACATCCGCACCATGGACCTGGGCGGCAAGGCAAAGTGTTCGGAGTATACTAACGCCTTGATTAAGAACCTCGCCTGATCTCTGACCCGCTTGTTATTTTTGTTTTTTTTATTTGTTAACTCCAAGTCTATCTGTCAAAGGCCTTAATAATATTACAAATAATAATAACACCCAGCTTCATTCGCTCTGCTGTCTAAATTTTTTGGGAAATCCCATTAGCAGTTGGAATGGCATCTCCTCCCCGCTCGACATGAGTTATCTGATGGCTCTGATCACACTAATTTTGCAACAGGCTATGAAGTAGCCAAAACATCACAGGAAACCGCCTGTCAGCTCTGTCCGAGAGTCAAAAGCCAATCCAGACCGAATACCGAATCAGCAGAGACCGCAGAAGACCCTGCTGCCTTCGCCCTGCTCCCTGCTCCCAAAATTCCCAGCCAGCCAGTCTAACCAGTGCCAAAGTCAAAGTCGTACTGCCTGGGCGACCAGAGTCAGCCAGTCTCTTTGGCCCGGCGCAAGTCATCAACCGCACAGCACACAACACACAGCACATGGTCTGGACCCAGTTCCTGTCCTTCCCTGACCCCACCACCAGTACGACCACTCCACTCCACACACTTCAGCCACTCCACCACCACTGTCCCCTGGCCAAGTTACGTTGCATTTTTACATGCATGTTCAGCTCAGCTCAGCTCGTTTCCCAACAACTCAAACTCAAACTGAAACTCAAACTCCAACTCCTACTGGTGCTGGCACTGGCACTGGCACTGGGACTCTTCTGCGAGCTGCGTTTAAAAGCACCGACCCGGCTCCTAAACAAACCGAAACTACTAGCCAACGGCAGCAGGGAAACAAGTAAGAATGCAGAACTTGAGTTTACTGACTAGGCGATATCCATTAGCCAATGAAAAGTAGGAGAGTTTCTTCAAAAGGGAAAAAGGTGTAAAGCTGCTTCAAACTTCTGTACACAAAAGTAGTATAAATGTTTTAAGTTTCAACATGATTAAGAATCCAGGACTTCATTGCAACAGATCTCCTTGTAAATTAATACCTTGTAAGGATGCCCCATATAGTTCATGAATAATTTGATTATTTATGCTTAAATTTGGTTGTCAAGGATTATAATGTTTATTAACATGAGTTTTTTGAAGCAGCGTGCAGTCAGAGCACAGGTCATCCAGGAATAGGTATACTCTTAAAGGTAAAGGGCATCCATAACAAAAACAACAAGCTGAGAAGGGCACTCCTTGGTTCGGGGTTCAGTGGAGCGTGCAAGTAAAAAGAGCAGGAAGAAAATGCCACAGAATCAGCCAAAGAGCCATATAAAAATTAAAAAGAAACCAAAGGAAAAAATTTAATTTTCTGTGCCAGAGCGGGACGGGGAGGGACTTGGTTGTGGTGTGTGTGATGGTTGGTGTGTGTGCGAGTGCATTTCAAAGAATTTTGATAAACAACAAAACAAAAGCCAGGGGAGAGGAGAGGCCAGGACAGAGCCCCGAACAGGGCCAAAAGATAAACTCCGTTTTGTGTATGTGAAACAAAAGTCGAGAATTTTTCAACGCACAGTAACCGGTTTTCGGTTTCATTTTCCCCCCGAAAGTCGAGAGGCCCGCGAACCGAAAACTTCTCCAGCTCGAGGCTGGAGCTGGAGCTGAAGCTGACACCATGAGCGTGGTTAGGAGGCAGAAAGGGTGACCGCCGTCGCTGGGAAGTGCAACTAGATCAGCCCAGATGTCTCTCCCATTCATGAGCCCTCGACGACCGCCCCAAATTCAATTGGCCCAACAGCGAACACGCAAAGGCCAAGTTCTGCTGACTCGGGTTTGCCCCTTTTTCCAGCGAATTGTGTGGCACAAATGCAGAACTAGTGGAAATGGAAAACAATATAAAAACAACAGAAGTAGCAGAGAAAAACGCGGCGCCATAATTGCCATGCAGCATGCAGCACTCCTCACTGCGCTCATTAGAATGCTAATTTGTGAATGCAATCCAGCTTCGAGCTGTGAACATTTGTGCCCTCGTCAATGCCACGTTTTCCCTGGAAATAACGCAACACGAGTCCCACGAATGATGGCCAGCGGAATAGTGTTTAATGCCGCCCCTTGCCGGGCAATGTAAACAGATTTAAATGGCAACCGAAATGAGATCACCTCCAGAATAGAATTCCAATAAAATACGGGGGGATACACTGGCCAAAGGAGCCTATAGCTGGCGCTCGGCCACCGAAATATTTCGGAGGAAAAATGCCTGGGCATTGGAATAATTCAACCATAAGTACCCACGTTTATCTGAACGATATTGTATCTATAAATACTTGTTTTGTTCTGCTGCCTTACGCGAGCGAGCAAGTCACTCTGCCAGATAAGCAAAATAATTCATATTTATAACATCTGCTGGGCCGTGCATATCGCTTACGGCATCGCGCCGAATAATCAGCAAACTTCGCAGCGCCACTTGACTATTTATAGTTATCTGGCTGCGATAGCTGGCTGCCCCTGCCACCGTTCTCGGGCGACTTTCTTTTGGGCTTACTTTTCCATTAGGCGATAAATTCACTCATCCATAACCCCCCCGCTGGCTGCCTAAAACGGGTCTTAGTTGAAAGGGTTAGTTAGGGGTTAGGGGTTAACCCCTCAAATCGAGCCAACTTGAAAACTGATTTTCCATGTTCCTACACACATTTTCACGCCCAACCCCAGGACGAACCCCACTCTCACAGTGTTTCCTCCCTGACATGGGTTTCGGGCACTTTTACAAAGATTTACGACCGCTGTCAATAGAGCTTTGCATAACACGAAACCCCCACTCGCACTCCGCAGAAACAAAGCAAAGGCAACTGAAAAGTATTTTCAAATTTAAATCTATTTGTCACTTGCAAAACTTTGGCTACCTTTCGCCAGGCAAACACTCACTCGCTCGATGGCCACACAAAGGTAGGAATCGGAATCGGACTCTCCGGTCCGAAGCGGAGCAAAAAAGGTAGTAATGCAAAGTGGCAGTTACAAATTTGCTGAAATCAAATGCGGGATGGAGCACAGCAGCAGCAACAGTGCGGGTGGCAAAAAATAAGAACGGATATATATGGAGCAGAGCAACCGGAACGTTCCATTTAAATGAGTTGGATTGCCTACACTTGGGTGTTGTGCCGTCTGTCCACCCCAGGAGCTGGGGCACTTGTTTTGCCTGAGCCCAAAACAACCTCCATCGAGCACTTTCCGTAATGTCCTTTTCAATCGTGCCCAAAAACCCAACAGAGCTAAACACTCTATTCCGGAGAGACACACTCTGTTCCGGTGGGGTATGGAGTAAGGAGTTGTAGTATTCCCACCCAAACACTGGGTACTTAATGGAGCATCTAGATGGAACAATAAGAAACAGGAGGCAAAAAAATGATTTGCATTTATTTATCTTGGAAGCCCCTCCGCCTGCTGCGTTTGAATTCGTTATTTTTCTCGCACTCGGCGGAGGATGGGTCGCCTTTCCTTATTGTCTCTCCGCCCCATCGACTCAATTTCGCTCCATTCTGAGCCTGTGCTCCACTAAACATCTATGCGGCAATGATAAAAATAATACCATTTATTGTTTAATGCTTAATAAATAAAGCAATTTTTATTTATTTGCCAGCATTTTCTTGCTGTTTGTGCTGTTGTGCGTTAGTGCTTTTGCTTTTGCTTTTGCTGTTGCTTTCGTGCTGCTGCTGTTTTGCTTTCGTGCAATTGCGTTCTGTGTGCTTTATTGATTTTTATTCCTTTTGGCGATGGCGGCGGCTGAAGCCCTCTTTTGTGGTTGTTGTTATCGCAAGTAAAACGCCATCAATTGTTTATTGTTTTGATAATGCGTTCTGTTGTACTTTATTGTTTGTACTGCTGGGTGGCGTTGTTGTCGAGGGCTTTGCGTGCAGTCGTGGGAGCCATCGATAAGGCCTTCATGTCGACGTACCAGTTAACAAAGCGATAGTTAATTGGGATCAAATTGAATGTGTGGATTGGACTAGGGTTGTGCGGCGTCCGCAGCAATTAATGGAAATATTAAGGTGGCAATCTCAAGTCCCATTGATCGCCTTTGTGGCCATATACCTCGCAGACCCTATTGATCGCCAGAAACCAGTTTAGTCGGCGCCATTTGGATTACCAATTTCCGATTTGAATGAACTTGAATTCGAATTATGAACCGTATAAATAATAATAAAATATTTATTCTTTCACGAGTTTGTGGAGCCCAAACAAGTTTATGAAATTTATTTATAACTTAAATTGATTTTAATCTATGAAGTATCCATCAGTTTTGTCTTTCATTTTTTCAAGGTAAATAGGCTTAGTTTTATATTGAAAATTAAACCAGTGATTTAGGGATTTTGTTGCGAAGAGATAAAACTAAGATAATTTTATTCATAACGAAGTGCCTAGTGAAACTTTAATTAAGTGAAGTCATTGAACACCATTGACACTCCATTTATTTTAAGTAATATTTTGAATATCTTCTTTGGTTTGTATTTTAAGTTATTATTTGTTTCGTTGGTGTTTGAATACAACTTAAAAAAAGGTGTTAGTTGATTTTTGTTGTTGATGAAACTTGATAAAGAGAAATCGTTGAATTTTCTTGAGTTTTTCATGAGACCTACTTATTTCTTGTAGTAACTCTGTCATCCCTTTTCCTACTTTTGCTTCCAATAAGTCTGTCCCCCCTGCTTCTACTTTATTGTTACCCATAATTCTCGTCTCTCCATTCTTGCCGCTTGTTTCCATCACTTAACCCTGTGACTTAGTTAAACCAGACTTAACTTAAATTTCCTGCAGCTTAAGCCCCGGGCAAAGATGCATCCTTGGTCCCTGCTTGCCTGGCATCCAATTGGCCCGCTTCAGGATAATGGTGTTCAAAGCCCCATTGGGCTCGCATCCGTTCCGATGCACCGTGCAATCCGCCTGCCTGCTGTCCGTCCGGTCGTCCGTTCACGTGTTAAACAGGAAACCTGCTCGGGGTCTCCATCGTTCCGCCAGCTATCGCGACTCGGATCTACATATAGGGCAGCATATATGGCGGTGGGGATGGCGGAGGCTCTGGCTGCCGTGTATCCTGGCTTTCTGCCTGATTTGCCCAATTGTGCGGCACGGGAAACTGCACGGGATGCGGCGGGGCGAGGGCAGCAGCATAATAAAATTGATTGCATTTTTCACGCTGCAAACTTGGCTTCCTCGGCGGAGCTTACGACCCAGTTATTCCACATGAGCCGCCGTCAAGAGCCCTTACATGCCGCCCCGAAAAAAGGTGGAGGCCACAGAGAGGAGCAAGCCCGTACAAAACTGGGGAAAATAGCTGTGGAAAATACGAATACAACGAGAGTGGCACGGAAATAATACAAGGGAACAACTTCTGCATAATGCGCCTGCACTTGCAAACAAAACCCCGTGCATAATAGATTTTCTCTCCGACCTGTCCGGGAACTTTGGGAGCATGTTGACCTTACTCCGGGGTTCGTTGCCTTCCAGGTCAGTTGGGCCTGGCCCCGCTTAAAATTTCATCGTGTTTATTAATTTCCATCAGCCGAAGCTGGAGGAGCAGCGGCTCCTGCTCCTGTACCTATTCGTGCATAAGCTCCTGACGGGCCTCGGCTCAGGTGCGGCTGTCGTCTCATTTCAAATTTACAACTTTTAATTGAAAAACACTAAGCAGGATTCCGTGATGAAATATTACTGCAGCAGTTGGGATACTTAATCAGCAGGGTATCCTCCATATACACGCAGTACATAGGGCGCAACAGGTGACTGCAGGAGTTCGTGTCACGTATCTGCGGAGGTTGCCCAGTTGGCTGGCTTGCCGACTGCCTGACTGCCTGGTTTCGGTTTACATTCTTAATCACCGGAACTGGCTGCACTGGGTCCGCAGCGGAGGGCAGCAATTAGTGTTTTGGCCACGCCCACAAAGCCCCACCAAATCCACCTCCACTCCCACATTTCACCTGGCAACAAAGGCGGCGCCCTCCAGCTCGGGGTAAGTTCGTGTCGGCCGCCCTTGTTGCGGGCTGTTCTAGTTAGTTGAAGTGCCCCGACTTGCCAGCGTTTACAACTTTGTTTGAGCTGCTTTGGAATCTCTTGCAAAACATTCGAAATGTCCGGGAAAGAACACTTAAGGAATTAGAAAGTTCCTGAATGCAGTTTCCAAACTTCTAACTGCAGCGATCGCAAAGTGCAATTTTATTTATTTGAATTCACCCCCCAAAGCAGTGAAGAAACTCTAAATATTGGGGTCAATTTAAACGGGAAACTATTCCCTAAGATATCTGACAGCTTAATTAAAATTGTCAATCATAAATATACTTTAAAAGAGCTTTGATTCTGTTTATTAAACAATACAAATCCTTGCTTATTTAAAACTCTCACATGCTGATCGCCAAAACAAATATTTTCCAAGTTCGAACACTTCAACTTTTGAATAGCCTTGACTCCCAACAAAAATATCAACAAAAGCTCCAAATCTGCTGATCCAAAGAGAGATCTCCAAGGAAATTTGTTTGTATTTCCACGCTCAAGCGAGCTGGCTCGATGCGTAATATTTTTATGAGATTCCTCCTTCATCTCGTCGTGCAATTTCAATTATTCACACTCCACATTTAATTGCGTTAATTAAAACAAGCCGAGAATGTTGAACATTTATTACATCTCCTGGCAGCATTCCGCTCGTATCCCCGCTGCCAGGAGGGAAGCCGTGTCCTTATCGGGTACTCTTTCCTTTTCCCTTCTGGAGCGCGTTTCCGGCGTTAATTGAATGCAGATTCCCCGGAGACCCGATGGTGGGTGGCTCGAATGGGTTGCAAGGACAGTCAGCCGACTGTCAGGGCCAATTAGCGGAGGGTCCGCGGAAATTCAGGACTGCGAGAGAGGGGGACCGACGCCGCGTCTGACCTCTTGGCACATATAGACTCCTCCGCGGATTGTCAATTTATACTCGTTGATTGATTATGGCAAATATACATTTTTTATTTTATCGACCGCTTGATTGATGCTCTCCTCGTTTTCTGTCGGATGCGAAAATCGGTGGTAATTTATTTTTGCATATTTATGAGGCATTTTGATTGCCGAGCCGTCATTGAGGCGTGCAAAAATGGAATGAAATATTTCATAACAGTATTTTTTAAGTGTCACTCTGTTGGTAAAGTTCACTTCCCGGTTGTTTTGTTTCGTTTTTTTCACTCTCTGGACCATCAAAGGCCATTGCCACGTGTCGCCAGGTGGAAACGGGGGCCAGCTCAATAAATAATTTATTAAACAAAGAGCACGCCCAATGGCAGCAGTGACACTTTAAGCAGCGCACTCGTATACCCAAAATGTCAGCTACCCTCCACTTCATCCCCTCCAGCTTCGGCTCCAGGAACTGGGACTGGAGCCGGCAGCCACTTCAATTTGCAAGCCAGACAGAAATTCATCGGAGTGCCGTCCCCCCGCCTGCCGCTCATTGTTCCGATGGCATAAAAACAATGGCAACTGTAATAATAAAGCATATAAATAAATGATAAGTCGGCCACATGCACAAAAGGCCACGACACACGTCACGGCAAATGGCGAAACGGCGAAGGAGATGTCGCCGGGATGAGAGCAGGAAATGCTCTTACTGTCTAAGACCCAAAGTGTGGCACTCCAAAGGTTATTTTAAGAACAAAAAATTTTTTATTAAAGGTGAAAAACTTTATTTTTGGTATACGAAAAAGGGAAAACATAACATTCTATGTATAGTATCACAAAGCATTAGATATATCCCTTAGGGTTCTCCTTTACTTTTAAGAGAACAACCGTCAAGAACATAAATCCCTCTTTGTTAATGGTAAATATCTACTAGAACTTGAATTTGTATATATTCATAAAATCTTTATAAGTACAATATAATTTACGGAATTAAACCCAATTACATCGCTCCTTCATTTATGTCTTTATAATACTCCCAATTAATTTGCCGAGTTCTCTAACTATCTAACACCTGGAAATACGTGCATTTTGCCTCAATCTGGCTGCTGATGATTCCAATTAAATACACATAATTCCCGGCTAATGAGTCTGGCCAGAAGATGGGAAATATCAAACAGAGCCGCGCTTATCTGGGCCACGCTAAGCTGCCAACATAATTTAAGCCACGAAGACACGCTAACACACAGAACACACACACCGAACGAGAGCACAGAACCCACACTCGCGCGGATAATCGCAGATGCAAACACATAAGCGCGCACACAGACACACACACACACACAGAGTGAAACTGACGCCGGCAAGTGTTGGCCGCTTCCGCTTCCGGTTGCCGCTGATGATGCTGCCACTGCCGCTGATATCTGTTAAGTCCCCGAACTAAATAACTGTCCTGCGACTCCCTTCCATTGCCATTACAGTCCCAGTCGATTTCGGAGCCAGCAAAACTTTGACAATTTCTATGAACAGACAGGCTCTTCCGAATCCTTAGGCTTTGGGCCAAAGTTTTTGCATTTCGCCAGTTGTAGTCTCCATAAGTTGTATTGGGGAAACAACATTGCTTGTTGCGTCCCCGGAGTTGCTGGCCATATTTTACATAACTCTGGGCGCAATAAAAATTAATTTGCTGCCCATTTGGAAGTGCTTAATTTGTAAACGAGACCATTGGGGTCGTCATGGAATCGCTTCGAATTGCTGACTAAGGGCTGGGGCCGGTTTGGTGTTGGGGGTGTGTGTATATAGGGTGTTGTGTTGTGTCGGGGGTTTTATTGGTGTTGCCGTAACTGTAGCTGTTGCCTTAACATGTTAAACAAGCTGTGCTTGCCTTTTGTTGTCCTCGGCACAGGATAAATTCACTTTAAGACGGAGCAGGATCAAAAACAATGTGTCGACATGCAAGGCAGCGGAAGCATATCTAAATTACTTTTTGTGTTTTCTCTTTTCAATTCTGTCTGCTAGCTCCATCAGCAAGTTTGAAAGTTACTTAATTGATTTTATTATCTGCATTTTAAGCGTTCAATAAAAAGTAATTGTTTCTGATGAAAGCCAATCTCAAATGGGAGAAAAGTAAGAATAAAATAAAATTTCTTGGTCTTTACTTTTGGTTTTCTATCAACAAGCTTCGCCACTCAATTTATTAATTTATTTCAGTCTTTAAATTTTTGGAAACTACATACATATATTTCCTGAAATAATATAGAACATTTTGGAAGTTGAATAACAATTGAATTCATTGTTATTAATTATATATTTTGAAAGAGTTTTGATGAGAAAGTTAACTAAAATTAGAGGTAACATATTAACATTTATTGAAATAAATATAACAAAAACTGGAAAATGTAATAATACCAAATTTTTCCGCTTACAAAGAGTGTTCAAATTTCGGCTCAAACTGAATCCGATTCTTTGGCATTTATTTCACAGATTTTATCGCTGCTCAACGGCAAAAGCAACATCAGCAATCCGCAAAACACGAACAACTTTTATGGCAAAAACGCAAATGGCGATGAATGTTTGCAATAAAACAAAAGTCGAACAATGCCTCAATTGTTTTTGTTTTTCGGTGCTGTTCCTGTTTGTTATGGTTGCTATTGTTGGTGTGTTTTGGGTGCCTCTGCGAGTCTGTGAGTGTCAGAGAGTTCCCGCTGTGCCCCTTGTTATTGTTGTTAATTTTGTTGTATTTATTGTTTGTCCCCATCCAAAAGTCGCTTGATTTTTAAATGTCTCCCTGGCCCTGGCGGGTGCTGTTAATTATGTAGTTGACTGGACAAATTTATGGCTGCTCTGGAGGAGAAAGGAGAAGGGAGAAAGGGGTTGCTTGCACTTGACACCCATTGAGGGAAAATATCTCAAGTAGCAGCTTCCTCATTGTTACAAGAGCATTCTCATTCGTTATTTACCGCCCAGTTGGTAGTTGATTAATAATTGTCAAAAAACCAAACAAAGCAAAACAGAAAACATAAATAGAATCGTCAACTTTTTCGCTCTTGACTTTGACCTCTGTGGGTGGCTCTCTATTGGAGCTTCCGCTCTGCCAGACGGACGGATGGGGACTCGGTGGGTGTGGAACTGTGGCACCCCCTGCCAGTTGAACGCGTCGACTGTACAAGAGCTCCGACCTCGACAATTCCGGGGGTGAGCGTGGACCCGGCCTAGAAGGCCAAGATGAAGGGGAAGCCTTGGGGGGTTGTCTGGGATGTACATACATACATATGTATTTAAGTACGTATGTCCCTCGGTGTTCCGTAAATAGGGGCGGGCATTACGTAAATCCATGTCTGTCTCCGTGCATTTAATGCATACAAATTGGTCTGATTTAAAAAAGGCTGGAAAACTCTGAGCCACAACAGATTTCAGCGAGGCGGCTGGGCCGCAGATTAAACAGAATATCTGGGTGGTGGCGGCATTAAGGAACGAACTGGTGCATCATCATCGTCCATAAGTAAAATGCGCCACTCAATGTGGGGGCGTGAGTGTGTCGCTTAGGGGGATGAGTGTCTGGGCGAGATACATCTTAGGGGGTTAATATTTATGTACTGCTCGGTTGTAAAATATTGAGCAAACAGTGTGGCTTTATACCCTGCAGTAAGCTGGCTTAAGCCAAAATCAGTCTAAGCTCTGGGTATACCATTTCGATACCTTTAATCCTGGTCCAAAGGTAAGCATTTTCTCTGTGTAAACCAAAGCCAAAACCCTTTTACATTTTTACTGTGCTCAAATGGAAGCCATCAATCGGCTGGTGATGGCCACCGAAAAGTTTCCATCTGTCGATTTCGGGAAACCCGAAACGAAAATGATTAATAACTTTGGGCAATGCACTCTATTCGCCGTGGCTTTTTGGCTGTCAGAGACAGAGTTAGCCCAAAACTTTCCCAACGAGCCATGGAGTAAATCCAGGGTCCTGTGTAGGGCATCCGGTAAGTGGCTATCAGGACATCGCATCGCATCCCATCCAGTTTGTTCCGTCCCTTTCAGGCAGCAGCTTCCCCAACATTTATAAAATTGTACATTCCTTTTTGTCAAGAACTTTTTACGCTTGCCACCCCGTTTCTGGTTGCGTGACAACGCGCTGCCATCGCAGCTTGCAAGTTACAGCTTGCCGACAGTGTGGCAGTGTGGCTGCTTTCTAGCCGGGTCTGGGCACACTTTAGTGGGGTATTTGGGAAAATGTTAAGATTTACTAGTTCCTGCTTGGATTAAAATATTGTGAAAGCTATCTTGCATTCGCCAGAATAATAGATTTGAAGAATATTTAGAGGGAAAATCCGTTGCACTATGCTGCTTTCAAGTCGAATCTGGCCACACTTATCTAATTTCCTTGGGGTCATAACATTCTACAATGGTTTTTATCCTTTCAAATATCTAAAGCTTCTACGGAAATACGAAGACATTAAATTAGTATTATTTTATTTAAGACGTATTTTTTTTATTTTATTAGGGCTAAGAATGTATTTTACAAATAGATTCAATCTTCCCCATACTCTTAGCTACTTTAAAATATTTCCAGTACTCAGTTTTAGCTATTTTCAAGATCCTTTCTTAGTGCGCAACACTGTTCGAAAAACTCGTTGCGAACTGTGTCAGCTGCCATTTGGCCTGGCCCGTGGTCCCGCTCGTTGACTGACAAACTGCCATGCGTGTGGTGGCGGTGGTGCAACGCGGAGGAAATTGTCGAAGTGAGGAAAGCGGAGGAGCGTTGGTGGTGCGATGGCAGAGCCAACCACTTGACGATGCGTTATTTGTCTTTCAACACGGCGCATCATCAACATGGCGGGGTTGCGCCGTGGCTCCTCATATTTTATTCAAGGCAAGTGTCATGTGCACATGAACTCAGTCAGTCAGTCGGTGACTGAATAGCAGCCACTTCCACTTGGCCAGGCTTGAACTCTGACTCCGCTCCTCCCTCCCTTCAGCATTCATTGGCCGTGTCCAGTGGGCAAATGGCTTTTAATTGCCGACACGCAGGCGAGACGTTGAAGCGAGGTTAGCAGTGCATTTTCCAAACATTTTCACTCAATAAACTGCACTAAAAATAGAGCCAGCCGCTCGTGTTGAACTTTGACACACAAGGCAAACAAACAAATTATGGCCGGGAAAGGGGGAAAATTCGAAAATCTTCTTTCACGCAGAAGTTGCGTTCTGTAAACAAATCTGTATCCATCACTCAAATGCATCCACTATTTCGGATTCCCTGCGTTGTTTAGGATTCCCCGTGTTGTTGCCACATAATTAAATCTGAATTCAAACAGAATGCGCTAAACATTTCAGACTATTTTACGGCTGTCGGATGGCAACAGAAAATAATTGTAAATAGACTGGGAAAGTTGATAGGGAAGGGTGTGGGTTAATTTGGGACTCGGTACACGATTTCTTCCCCTTTCACAGCACAACGTAATGTGAAAATTAAAGCTATTTTGTGTTCATTGAACTTTGATCTGTTTCAGAACTTTTATTACAGATTGCCATAAATCCTTTAAAACTCCAATTTACCTAATTAATGGTTTAAAAAAATACGTAAACTAAGCATTTATTATCTTCTTTTTGCAGGTAAGCACACGGCATCTGCTGCTTTGTATCCGAAGTCTGCTTTGTATCTGATGGCTACAAATAAGTATCTACATGGTTTTGGCTTGCCAGACACGCAGCAAATAAGTGCAAGTGGTACGAGCTGCTTGATGTTGATGTCCTAATGCCCCAAACAACGACTTCAGTGGCGAAAGGAAAACAGAGAAATATAAAAGTAAAATAGGATAAAAAACTAGTGGTAAGAAAAGCGCTAACAAGGCGTACAGGGGAAATCACAACAGTTGCCAGCGGAGAGAGGTCTTTAAACGGCAAACGGGGCCAGAGGCAGGGACTGAGATGTCTGACAACGAATGGATGGCAACAATTGTTGCAGACACATTGACGGCGGCAGAAATACCAGGAAGGAAACTCAGTTTCAAGAGGTTGCGGTTGACCAGGGGTGGAGGTCTAGCTTCAGTTTTGCCATCTTCCTCTGGCGATGACAGGAGACTTTTGTAGGAACAACTGAACGCACATTTCATTCTCCCTCAGTGTTGTGTAGGAAAAGTTTGGAAAAAGTAGCTAGAAAATGAATCGAAATTTTTGGATTGCCAATTTGTATTTCAACTTAGGTTAAAGGTTCCTTATCCTTACGGTATTTAACTATACATAAGGATATTCGTTAGTATTTGTTCATTTTAAACATTAATAAGCTAGAAACTTTTATTTCAATGACCAAGTAGATATGTAATCCACTAAGTTTGCAAACCAGCAATCAGAGCTTCAATCAATCTTATATTAAATATACATATTGAGTTTTTCGGAGCATAAAGTTTTTACACGTCATCTTTTAAAAAACCGTATTCCCTTGCTACATTTTGCTACAAAATAGCTATAAAATCATCATTTTTCCGCTCGGCCTGCAGCTTGGAAAATTGATAATGAGCCGCAGACGAGCTCGAGTGCAGCTCCACGCAGCATGCCATATTTGGCCCTCGATGAATGGGAGCTGCATGAATGACTCGGCTGACCAACTGCAGAGACCATATATAGTGCATTTACAGCACCCCCCGGCTGGTTGTCTGGGGCGTAGAAAGCAATCAGGCGTGCGATAAGATAAGCCCGAAGCCGGCTTACAACCGACCAACTCAACCTGACGCTCCCTCGAGGCAAAAGTTTTAATTATGATTGACATGCGGTTGGCGGTGGTTCTGCTTCAGCTTCAGCCTCCCCTCGCAGCGGCATCGATTTCGACACAACTTAATTTCTAAAGAGGGTTGCTGGGTTGCTGGGTTGCTGATTGCCCCGCTCGCAGCCCCCACCCCAGACGGGGTTGGATTTTCCTATGGCGGTGTTGAAGCTCATCAGTCAAAAGCAGCCACCGCCGGTCGACTTCGACACGAGACAATTGCAACACAAGTTGCGGCCACGGACCACGGAAACGGAAAGCGGATGGCGGATGGCGGATAGCGGGAACCATCCCTCAACAAAAATCTGCCCTAGATGAGGGTTGATTCGGAACCACAACACGGACGGGCAGACAAGTCGAGGGCATTGTAACATTTCGCGCACAGAAATATTAAATTATAGTCGCATTAACTCCAAACACGCAACATGACAAAGTCACTCCAGTTGCGTGCTTGCATAAATCTGGCACGCAACAAAAAATATTTAACTGATGGGATTGCCCAGCCCGGCGATGGGTGGGCCCTCGAAAACGGAAAGGAACAAAAGGGAACAGTTGTCCTATCGATTTCCTGCAAAATTTCGTTATAAAAAATGATACTCTCGAGATGAAATCAGAGATGAAAGCAATATTATTGGCAATGGGCACTGGAGGAAGTTAAATTAATTGTAATCTTTGAATCACTTTTATTTGTAATAAAAAATATATAATTATACAATTTTATAAATTGGAATGAAGGAAAACTTATTAAGGTAGTCACACATTAAATAATTTTATAGGTTTTATACCTGTGAACATTTTTAAATGCATTTATATCCAAGAAACAGACTTAACTTAGTACCAGCAATAACCGTCCAATTTCCCTATTCCCTTTTCCGTCCTTTTTATGACTGAACATTAATGCTTTAAAAGGATAAAAACCACTAAAACTACCAACGCCGATCAATTAAATTTTATATTTCTTTGGAAACCTTATTTACTCCCAAAATTTGTACATTTTACTGTCAGCCATTCGTGCCAAGCAAACTAGAAAAAGAAAAGTAAAGAAAATATTATGTTGACTTTGGCAAATTGTCCGTTTAACTACAGATAAAAACAAAGTTTGCCATTAAAGTTAAACCTTTTGGCTTATTATCCTTCGTGACAGGCTGGCAAATGTCCCAGAGCAAAGAGCTGGCCCGGGAA
Organism: Drosophila nikananu; assembly: GCA_008042635.1. Lineage (NCBI taxonomy): Eukaryota > Metazoa > Arthropoda > Insecta > Diptera > Drosophilidae > Drosophila > Drosophila nikananu. Next base: position 54,541 of record VNJV01007299.1, read on the forward strand.
GACGACGCCACGGCATTCGAGTGAAACATTTCCCTTTATAATCCTTCGTGACAAACATCACTTATCATTCACACTGTCGTCCCGGCATTATGTCAGATTTCTTATTTATATAATGGCCGTAAAGCACTACTTTTTTCCGCCCGACTCGGCCCGCATTTGAATATTAAAGATTGTGCAAACGTTGAGGATATTTCAGTTGGCCGCGGGGGGTCTGCCACTGCCACTGCCACTGTCGTGGCTTCCTCGAACTCGCCCCGTTTTGTGTCATGTGAGAATAACGGAGAATGGCCAACCCATTCAATACATGCACTGCAAGAAATCCCGGTCCTGGCAAGAGTGGAATGAGTCAGACAGACAGGCGGGCAGACGGGCGGGCTCCCACATCACTTAGACTTCCGTTCCATTTAAGCCGTTAAACGCGCAACGCATTCATCTTAATTAACGATCCTGGGGGAAGGGCCCTCCAGGTGGGTCGTGGCTGCGCTCAGTGTATTTCGGGCCACGTTAAGGGTAAACAGCCGAAAAGTTTGTCGACGCCAACGTTTGACGTCGCATGCAAAAAAAAAAAATATATATATATGAGAAAACCAGCACACACACACACACATTCGTGGGACCAAAAAGGATTTTGTCCGCAGGAGCAAACAGGCGACTCCAACTCCGCGTCCCGAGCCCCTCCAGCTCACAACAATGCCACTATGAATGATTGCCGCGGCGCTCTTTGTTCATGTACGTTTCAAATTTTCAAAGCCATCACTGAGGGAAATTAGCTAGTTACAACCTGGATTAATAATCATGAAAGTTTCAGAATTTTATCCATAAAATATTAAAGATATACCACAAGACAAGCTTAGAAAGAACCCACACTTTATCATCAATTCTTAAAACCTTTATTTTCTCAGTGCAAACACGGTAGCCAGACGGAGACGGGGGCTTGGACCTTTTTGTGCGGCGCAGCGGAAGTGAAGCAAAGCGGAAGCGCTCATACGCCATGTTGGCTGGCAATGGGGCGACGTTTGAAAATTGAATAAGCGCAAGTTTCGCGTGCCAAAAATTGTGTTTCTTGTTGCCGTCGCCGTTGCCGTTTCTGCCGTCCGTTTTTCTCGGCGCTCCCCTTTTTCATTACCAGAAAGAAACCGGCACTAGGAAATTACTCGAGACCCGCCTGCGACTGAGAACGAGTCTTGGGCTTTGCAGATACTTGGCCGGCGATAAAAAGGTCGCAAGTTCGGCCGTACAACTCAATAAGCCAAGTTAACAGTCTATCGAACGTTGGCTCTGTGTGTGTGTTTGTGTGTGTGTCTACCCTCGTTGCTTTCTGGCGGAACTGACAGTTACCTAATAGCAAACACAGATAAACCATTAAGTTTTTGGGGTACTAGCCTGTGCAGCGAACAACGCAAAGAAACGAGCGCACAGCGAAAAGTTAAATTCCAGCCGATGGCTCGACCTGTCGCTCATGCGAAATGCGATCGATAATTCGTGCCAAAAGATAAATTTCCGTTATGCCCCGGCCAAGGTATAGTCGCCGCAGTTGGCTAATAGCGTCGCTGATTCCATTAATTTGCCCACTGACAGCGGCCAAGGAGGTAGGAGATAGGAGCCAGGAGCCAGGAGGCTGACCTGGCCTGGCCGTATCCTCCTTCGTTCCTCCAAAATCTGGCCATTTTGACACTAATTAATTAAGTTTTATTCTCTGTTGTTTTGCGACTGTGTGATCCTGCTGCCAGGGAATTTATCTTAAGCAAATCAGGCAAATTACAGCTGACGAATTAGAGGCGATTTATAACAAGCAAGGCTATCAGAGTATTTCCAACGAAAAAGAACGACAGGGGAAAGTTTTATCGAGCCTTCAAAATGTGCAAATCAAAACTCACCCGGTACTCTTTCTCCTGGGAATGTTTAATCAAAATGGTAGCTTTGGGACTCAATTTAATTGATGCTGATAAGAGTATTTCCAAGGAAAATGAACGACTGGGAAAGTTTTAGCGAGGTTTAAAAATTTGCATCTCAAAACTCACCCGGGACTCTTTCTCCTGGGAATTTTTAATCAGAATGGTAGCTTTGGGACTCAATTTAATTGCTGCTGATAAATCGCCAAATGGAATATTTATACTACTATTTATGGCATTTCTTACTTTAAAAACAAACCATAAATTGAAAACTATATCAGAATATTTCCGGCTGAGCCCATAAAATATATCAGACCATCGCATTGTTGAAATCCCCTTTGGGGCCTTGCCCTCAACAGCTCATCAAATAAAATCTCCAGGCTGGCAGAGGCGAGACGTATCTATAATAAATATCTATGGTAATGGATCGATTGCAAAGTGTCACCACAGAGGAGCCGCCTGCTTCAGGCCTGAAGTGAAGCCATTAGATATGGCCAACTATAAATAAATATTAATTAATTCTGGGGGCGGAGGGGTTGACACACATAAATCTCCAACGAAATGCATTCCGAATGCCCAACGAAAAGTTTCTCATATTTTTTATTTATTATGAAAACGTTGTGTGTGCGTGTGCTTTTCGTTAACAATTTCGAAATATTTTTCTTCAGTGATTTATTAAACAAACATTTGACCAATAAAATTGACGGAAAATACCGCGAGATGTGGGAAAATATAGGGGAGGGGGATACCAAAAAATAAGCCAGATGAAATTGTTGTAATAAATATAAGCTAAATATAAATATTTGCCGAACTATACGAGCAGGCAAATGCGTTGCGTATATCATGTTCAAAGCGCTTCATTTATGCCCCACCGACAAAAATGTTGGCACCCGGTCTTTACAGCATTAAAAAATATATAGGAAAATTTTTTGGTAAAATAGGCAAAGTATATTTGAAACGCTTGGCCCGTTGCCTTTTTTATGTTCTCTTTTTTTTTTGTGGTTTTTGGCGCGCCGCTAAATTTAGCGAGCAAATATTTGCGGCCAAAAACGAGGAGAGCCGCTGCCTCAAGTCTTATGCAATGCAACCCGGTTGAGTTCTGGGGAAGGGATGTGATATTTCTGGGGTGCCCTAGCCATTTAATTGCCCCTTTTCCACCCATCCACCCATTCATTCCCATCGACCACTCGCAAGTGTCAAAGACCCCATGACCGAGTGTACCAGAGTTGGAAATCAAAAAAGAAATAAAATCTCAAATGAAATGTTGACAACTTGGCAACTTTCATCGTGGACTGCTTCAATGCCTTCAATTAGACGACAGTCGGGCAATCTCAAATGGACCGATTTATCAATGTATACTTGTATATACATATTTTGAGTGGCATATCTGAGATATTGGAAAATAAACACACAAATTGGTTCGAGAACCTTTATAATTGTATGTACAAGCTCCAGCTAATGCACATTGCTTTACTGCGCCGAAAAATAAATCCGATTCGAGCGAATCTGGCTGTAATTTATTTTTTATGACTGCCTAAAATACAAATAATATATGGGAGACGCCATCCTAAACCATTTTTCTAGACTGCCTGGGGCGCACGTCTAGAATGTTTACTTAAAAATTGAAAAATAAATCTGGTACAGCTATAATTTTGGAACTTTATGGGCTGACCACAAAGGCTAAATATAAAACTATTTAATTGCAAATGTCTGATTGAAAACAAGATGAAATTTAAATTTTTACAGACTGAGTTATAATGATAAATTAAAGTCAAATACTGCTGAATTAAGAAGAAATAAATACAAAACTCTTAGGGTAATAATACCATAAACTTGTACCTCGACTTGAAGCCTGAACTTCTGACCAAACTATAAATTCCCACCAAGTACAGCAGATTTAATAAAAAATATACAATTGTTAAAAAAAAAGGAGACCCTATAGACAGACACGTTTTTACAGTTGCCAAATTAACGGGGTGCAGACTTTTAGAACAGACTGTCGCCGGCCGTCATTGTCGGTCGCTCGGCTGCCAACTGCAGCAGCAACTGCTGCGCTTTTTGCAGTTGCTGCCGCCGCCGCTGATGAGTCAGGCCGCATCTCAGTGTCTGCATCTGCGTCTCAGTCAGCAGTTTGCATTTTAATTTTCATTTGTGCATTTGCCTGTGAAAATCGTTTTTCTATATGCTGAAAAAAAAAAAAAGGAAACAAGGGGCGAAAAGAGCTGTATTTTGTTCGTTTCTTTACTTTCGACAATTTTCACACAAATGCGATTTTGAAAATAGCAAAACCGCACAAGAGTCTCTTTCCATGGCCTTTTGTTTTTAGGTGTTTTTGTCTCTGAATTGAATGCGTTTTAGTTGCGGCACTAACCGATGTTGTTGCCTCTCAGCAGCCGCTGCACGTGCTTTGATGATGCAATTTTGAAATCGCCACACGCTGCCAGAATTCATTATACACTCTCTATATGTGTGTGTACTTGTTTGGCCGCTCAAATAGCAATCGGCCATTGGCCATTGGCAATTGCCAATTGACTGCTGTGCTAATTGCTGAGCCAACACGCAACGGGCCCAGAAAGTCAAACTGAAGCGGAGCAAGGCGGGCGATAAATGTATAGAAAAATAGACTTTTTAACTTAAGTACCTGGCGGGCAAGTGCCATATGCTGGCATTATGGGATGTGCACGGGCACAGTTATATGAATTACCTAACCAAACGGGTTTTGGAGTGTCGATAAACACCATTTGGCTTAATTGTTTCCCCTCGAATCTCTCTCAATTATCCAATCAAATGACATTCCTGAAATCTTAACACTCGAAACTCGCTGAGAATTCCAAGAACGTTAAGCTGGGAAGCCCCGGAATGAGAAGCAGCAATCTTTACTGTGTTTTCAAGTTCAAAGTCACTTTTTATTAAAGGTTTTCAATGGAATGAAATGATTAGATAGTCGAGTGTGCTAAACATACACTTGATTACTTTATTTTCTTTCTGATTATAGAATTTTAATAAATGAGATAGTAAAGGAACCTTGCACTGCCAATGCAAACAAAAGAAGTGATTGTGTTTTTATGGCAAAACAATTTCATACTGAGGTCTATAAATATTTGGGAACGGAAATGAGATGACTACAGCTGCAACACCAGCAACTTCAGCTGACTGAAATCTCTGCCAGTTATTGGCATTGTCCCATTTATGGTAACAAGTGACATCATCCAGCTACCCAGTCTTAGCCCCTCAAATTAAATACATTGCGTCTGCCGGATCTTCTCGGAGACCAAGCGGACATCAATGCGATTACGGCGGACTTTCGGCGAATTTAATGACTAATTTAATGAATTTAATGACTGATGCATTTTATGACAGACAAGCGTGGGTGCCTCGCTCGCTGTTGCACTCGTAATTGTTTTTAAATCGCTCGCACTTTAATTTAGAAAGTTAGTTGGTGCCACAAAGTCTCCGGTTGGCAGCTTCATTAGCTTATTTATTTATGTATTTATTGCGGCTCTGGCGGCTGAACAAACTTTCCCGGGTCGCGGCATTTAACACTTAATTAATGCATATTTAACCGCCGGGCAATTTGAGGCTGGCTAATTACAAGACAGACTCTTCTCTCCATTCGCAGCCCCCGAGGGCGTCGATTGGAAAAATGCGAGAGGGATCGGGGTCGGTCCCAGTCCCAGTGTTAATTTAAATAAACGGAGACTGTTTGGTATTTCTTTTTTGGGCTCGAACACGCGAAGTCAACTCATTTGCCTAACTGCCAAAGCGCCGCAGGCCATAGACACGACACAGTCACAGTTTCAGGTCTTTTTCCACCTTTGACAGAGCCCTGTCAGCCGGCATTTAACTCAAACTCAGGCTCGGGAGGGGCTGTAAAATATTGTGTATAACATTATCACTATATTGTAATTATTCGGCTGTCTCCGCCTTTTGCGAAAATTCTGGCCACGTTTTTGTGCCTTATCAGCGACTTGTGAGCGTGGGCTTATGTTACCTCTTCTTCTTAATTTTTTTAGCTCTTGCTGAAATGCCATAAATTTGCTAATTTATTGTTAATGTTCTTTTAAGTTAATTGCACAACGCTCGAGAAGCCACTGAAAGTTTTGAGGAGAAGTTATGTTGTAATCAGGGAAACCTTCCCAGTGAAAGATTGATGGCTTTTTTCACCCTCAGGTTTATGTGCACATTTAGGCTAATGAAGTTGAGCCGGGCTTAGGCCCCTAATTGATCGATTTCGGACTTTATCGTCAATTCATTTCACTCAAAACAACACTTGTCTATTTTTAGGATTTCCTTCTTCCTCGACGAAGATTTCAATTAAGTTTAATTTGGTTAATGAAAAGTATTGAGGCTCGCAGCGCCGCCATTCGCCTTCGGCAGTTTATTAACAGCAATTAGTTAATTTTAGTTAATTTAAGCTCTTCGCAATGTGATCTCATGCAGCGTGGCCAATATATATATTGATATATACGTATATATTGAGCTCATTCAATATACGATGTGGGCATATGACACATATCATGACAATTTATTGGACATATCGGTGACAACCACCAAAAAGGCAAATGCAATTGGCAGTGCCCGAAATGCATTTGAGAAACTGATTTTTCTATTTCTCGCGAATATATTTTTTGCTGAAAAATAAACACAAAAGTCACAAACGTAAATGTCACTTTGTTTTGGCTTTTTTCTGGCTTTGTTTGCTTTTGTTGGCGCTTATTCTGAGATTGCAAAACTGAGAAATTGACATCAAAAGTTTTCTGCTGGTTTTCGGCTTTTTTGTTGCTGACCAAAAATGGTCATAATGCAAAATGTCAAATGCAAGTCACAGCCATACACGGAGAGAAATAAGTGTTCTTCAATTAATTGCCATGAATCGATTTGTCAAATGCAATTCCGAAGGCTGGCAAGCAATGCCGCCAATTATTTATAATTTTGCAAATACCAGCATACAATAAAAAAATGGTATCTCTTTTATACAGTTTGTCTCTGTATTATTTTGTGTATATAAAGTAAGAAAATAACATCTTTAGTATTAATTTATAAATTTGATTGTTTGTCACACATTGATTACATTTTAATTTGTTTTAGAATACGTTTTAATAATTCGTCTTAAAAGAATATAAATAGCATTATTTAAATATCTTATCAGTGCAAATCATAATGATTAATAGCTTAGATTTATTATACCTATTTCTATATTTACTTTCTTCAGCATAACCGAAATGTATTTATTAGATTTATTATACACTCTGTTATTTTGTGGAATAATCAGAGAAATGCCTTAAATTAATCAAGTTCACATATGACACGACCCATAAATATCCCGTGATAGGCGAAACTTGTTTAAGTAGCCGAACGTGTATGCAAAACCTTGTTTTAAAATGAATCGCAATCAATGGTGTTATTTTTTGCCAGTGCCGATTTATGGCCTGTGACCAGCCAGCCGACCAGCTTGGCCGTGTTGGCCAACTTTTCTTGGCTGCCTGTGTGCCTGACTGTTGGCTGTCCGTGCCCTGTCATCGGCATCGTCATCCTTTTAAAGCTGCTTAGGCGGCACGCCTCATTGCCAACGATGGGCGGGAGCCGGCCAGGCGAAGGCATCGCATCAACAATATAGTAACAATAACAGCCGGCACTCAACAACTTCATTTGCGCCGCTCTTGGCATAGCTCATATTACACGCACCGTCTCCGCGACGCCAAGTCACCGGGCAGGGCACCCCCCCCGGCCCCGTGTGCTCCGTGTCCTCCATGTCGAACTCATGCACAATTAGTCACTTGCAAGTCAATTAAGTTCCCAGCGCGCCAGCCACAACAAACCGCAGTCCCAGTCCCCAGGCCCATCCTCATCCCCACAGCCACATGTCCCCGTACAGCTGTTCCTTGGGTGACGCGATGGGGGAGACATACTCACGGATACCTGTGGCACCACCGTCTGGGTTTCGGAACTGGGGACATTACACAGTAGAATGTATAATGAAGTATAACATACAATTAAAATAATTAAAAGTGATATGTATGACAGCATTTCTTCACTGCTAAGACCTCAAATAGCATCCTACATCCACACCTTTCTAACTTATTATATCAACCCACTTCTTTCAATGATGTTTAACCACCAGGCTAGCCTAGACTCCCCTCATTTCTCTCAGTGCACGACTAGTAGTGCGAAGGAACTAGCACGGACAGAGGCACTCATTTGCAGTAAAAAGCAATGACAATGTCGGCGACAACGACTGCGCCAAGAAAATTAAAGACAGAGCCCATAGAGACGTGCGGACTGGAACACGGTCACCAGGGTGTCGGGGAGGGGCTTTTGGTAAAACAAAAACCATATTATTAACGCCTCATTAAATTTTTAACGATTTTAAATTACAGGCTGCGGTGCGGGGCAACTAATGAATACAAATTAGCCACAGCCATCGAGTGTGTGTGTCGCAGATTAAGACACAGCACAAGGCTCACCTATGGCTCCAGTAATGCTCTTAACAAGACGGCATTTCCCGCCTAAATGCTTTTCAATGTTAAACAATGCGTAATTGACATTAATTATTGGCATGGCCACTCCCTGCCCCGCCTCTGACGTAGCCAAAAAATGATTATTAATCAGCCATTGGCAGTTTTTGTTGTAATTTTTTCCATTTTTTAATTGTGTACACTTGTAACATGCAAATGAGTCTGGGACAGAGACATGAACAAACCCAGACACGGGCACGACTGTGCCGCGGTCAGGGTGCTCTGATATATCACGACTTTGACTTTCCGAAATAGCGCGATCCACAATGACCACCACGTCGTAGGCCAGGTCTATGAATATTCAAATGGGTTATTTTTTAATTTTTTGTTCAGCTCGAATCGCATTCATTGAATTACTTTTCGCTGGCTGCCTTTGTCCCTGCTCGCCTTTTATTGTTTTCCTTCTGTTGTTCGCATGGCAAATTAAATGTATAATTAACAAATAAATAGCTTCCGTTGACGTTTATTATGTGACAGCATCTCCAAGACTTTTGGCCAACGAAATTGAATGGAACAAGCACTGTCTCTCGCAAAACTATTTTTTATCTTTCTGTCAGGCAGACACGTCTTAAATATGTGTCAGTTATTAGCCCAAGTCGCAGCTTTGTTGAAAGTGTTTTCTCATCCGTGGAGGATTTTAATTTATTGTTTCAGTGCCACTGAATTTCGGGGAACGTGTCTGCATATATCACTATTTGATTACCCATAAAACGCTGGGCCCCAAGGTTGGTCAGCAAATAAAATCGAAAACATAAAGTAGGAAAATATAAGAAATATGACTTAAATTAAGAAAATCATTATAAAATTCAAATGGAACTATTAAAGTTGTCGCTGGAAATCAAAAGTCTGTGAGAAATATTTAAATACAAGTGAAATTGCGCAACCATAAATTTGTAAAACTTGACGTCTGTCAAGTCCTGGGGCGACAGACGACTTGTGTCCTTAAGCACCCCTAGAAAAGAAGATTCCTAGAAAGAAATGGAATCTGAAAATAAAATCGTTGCGCTTCTGGAACTTTAAGTTGACTTACCATTCCTTTCTATCCAATCAATTCCGGGGGTTAGGCATTTTGTACAATTTGCTTCCGCATCCATGGGCAACATTTTTGCCGGTTTAGCTCTCGGACTCTGTTTGCCATTTTCTGTGGCATTTTTCGTGGGCTTCTCTGCCATATTCTATGGCGCAGAATTTCGCCTTCCTCTGACATAATTTTTGTTTTGTAAAAGAAAATAAACGAGTCGCTGGCACGCTCGCCAGTTCGCCGGCGTTTTTGGCCGTTCCTCATGCCTTCCTTGGGGTTGTTGTTGTCGGACGATTTAATATCAAAGCGAGCCGACGGCAGACACAGCATATATATACATATATATATATATACCGCACTATGCCATAGTGTATAGTTATATACGACTGCCGCCACGCCCCCATTGCCTTGTTTTTGGCAGGGTGCAAAACCGAAAACAAAAGTTAAATTGTTCGAAACATGAACTTTGGCGAACGTTTCCTTCGCTGTGTTTTCCTTTTCGATATTTATTTTGGGTTTCGTTGCGTTCCGTTTCTGCCGGGGTGCAACCAATTTGCCAAACAAAGCCGGCCGCCCAAAGAATGGCCAAAAATTAGGCAAAACAACAAAACAAAGGAACGAAAAAGACAAATACAAATATTGTCAAAAAGCGAGAAATCGAAATTTATGCAGGCCCCTCGCGATAAGCCATCTGAAATCGGTGTATCTGGGTCTCTGCATCCTCCTATACAATATATTCCAAAATCCGAATCAAAGTCTGGCCGAAAGCCCGCTTTGGAGTGTGTGTGGGCGCGTGTTGTGGCCACCATTAAGTCGAGAGTTACTCTCGGCCTGAAATGGTGAGACAATCTGTCCCACAACTGGTTTTTGTCGTCTTTCGAAAATAGATTTCGTTTTTATTGAAATTATGACATTCATCTTAATTTGCGCTATCGCATAACTTATTAATTTTGTATCTGTCTCTCTTCTCTTTGCAGGTGTGTATAACCATCAGAACAGGTTTGTTCCCCCGAAAACCAAAACCAAAAACGAGACGGGAATATATCTACGCTTCGTTAGAGGGACTGACTTTTGCTGACTTTTGCAACTCATTAAAAACTGCAAAACGTTGCACAAGTGAACTTGACAGCTAACGAAGGTCCTTGGCCCGAAGTCCTGTCATTCCCATTGTTCACACTCTCCTCCACCCTCTCCTGTGCATTTTGCAGCAAAGTACAAAAGTTGCTGAAGTGCGAACAGAAGGTGTTTGCACCTGAAAGATACAATTGCTGGCAGGCAAAATGCGGGCTGAAGTTGAGATACGAAAGTGTTTGCCTCACTTTGTGTCACTTTGATGGGACTTAAAGTGCAGGTATTGACGAGATAGTGGTCAAGTTTATATTTTCTTAGCTAGCTGGGAAAATCGTATACTTTAAGAGTCGTGAAATACTCCCACAAGGTTAAGAGAATCTCTCGCTTCACATAACCTTTGAGTGGCTTTAACCTTCCGACTCTCAATCATCGGGGAAGCCCGGGAATAAAGCACCCGGAGTGCAACTAGGACTCTGTTCCCGGACTCCTCCTGCAATTGCTGCCAGCCTCTCTCTCTCTGCGGCAGCTGACACATGATAAATTCCCGGGACGGGGAGCTCAGACTCCGCTCGTTTGTAATTCAATTAAAGGGAAAACAAGAAAACAAAACTGCAAGTGTATCATTAATTTGAGCCTGTGCATATCCACACTCTCCCGCTGTAGTTGCCCAAGTCCGTGTCCATATCCATATCCACATCCATACATAAATATCCATGTGCATGCCTGCTGTTTGGGGCTGTCATTAATCTTTCGACAGCTCCCCCTGCGAAAATCATTTTCAATGGCAAGGCTTTGTACTGGGGGCTGCCTTTGTCTAATGATCGCGTGCAGTTTTTCACATGTTTTCCATAATGGGGCCAGTCGCCATACATCATATTTATGCCAAACTATTTCTATATCCACATGCACATTTGACAACTCGTACAAACATCTAAGGCTCGTTGGCTGGCAGACAGACAGAAGCGGGAGGCTGGCCAGATGGAGAATTATGTCGGTTGATTAATGTTCGTTCGGCTCGGAATCCAGATGTCAGCTTTGTGAATGAGCCCAGCTCTGCCTAATCACTGCAGCAATTTCAGCTTTAATTATTCTGCTTACTTGCTTAGTGGCCAAGATCTGGCCCGGTTTTGTTGTGACTCCCGAGTGCGGGATTAGGTGGTGGTATGTGGACAGAAAAAATTGCAATCTGCATATGGCTAACGCGGTGGCCTTTAATTGAAATTTAATTGAACTGAGGGGAACCCTTAAAATTGTGCTGTAAAATGGAATGTGCGAGTATATTTTTAAACGGTAATTAATGATATAAAAGAAACTTGTAGAACTTCAACTCAAAGGTTTCTGCGAAATTTATTATTGGTTATACCATCTGGAATTTCATTGAAGCTTCGTTAATCATTCCTTTTCTCTAAGATAAAAAAAGATTTTCCTATATTTAAATTCAAATAAGTTAAGAACAACTTGATATTTAAAAATGTTGGTATATTTTTTTATGTGTATAACTTAGCTGTAAAATATTCAACCCACCCACTTGAGTGATCCTTTCGCTCCTAATTTCAATCACAAATTATTCATTGCATTCCGCTGAAGGTGATTTCCATATGGAATATATATTTTTTAATCGCTTTTGCGCCACCCACCCAGCGCGAAAGTGTGGCAATTGAATTTGAATATACTCGAGTCTGCATAGCAAATTGCCGGCCACGGGAAAGACAGCAAAAAGTCGGCAACAGAAGTGTTGAGATCGCACTAATTACATGTCAACGGACACACACGCCCAGCGGCAACAGCAGCAGCAACACCAACTGCAGCAGCAGCAGCAGCAACTTGGAGCGGAGATTGCTCGGAGCGCAACAGCAACGCCAACACCTCGGCGCATAAATTTACAGCAAACGACGCATGTCACTGGAGGCCCCCTCCCTTTTATACACAGATATCTGGCTATATGTGCATATATATAATATGTATGTGGCATGTGGAGCGGCGGCTGCCTCAATAGTGTCAAATTTGTGATTTATGTGGGCAACTGAGCGACAGGCCAAGGGGAGCATGCGCAGCCATCTTCCTGACGAAAATAAGGAAAATAATTATTCAAATTCCCCCGCAAAGTTCCGGCAAAGTCGTAAAAATTCCACACGAAAGTTTCTGCAAACTGTTTAGCATTTTTTGTTTAGTATCAATTCGCTGAAAATGTGACCAGCAATTAGTGGTCACGCAAATTGCAGAGCCATGATCACAAGGCGTAAAACAAACTGGGCCATAACTCATAGCTCTAGACCAAACGGAAATACACTGGACACAAGAGGGTTATACTAGGCAGTAAAATGAAACAAAAATACGCTTTGAATATCCAATCAAGTCAGATAATCCCCCTGGCAACAAGTGGCGAATAAAATATTTGATTTGCGGATTCAACAAACTTGCCATCTAGGTGCGTCAAGATAAATATCTAAAGTACAGATAAATTTACAGATACAGATAGAGGCAATTGACAAATTGAAAGCTTGATTGACAGATACATTTAGCAATGCAAATATGGCAAAGCAAATGCAAAACTCCATGCACGCGCATCACAAGCGTTAAATATTTAATTTTGACACGACACGAGGCAGGAATTAATACCTTAGTTCCACTCTCGGTTGTTATTTCTCAAAATTGCAACCTTTTTAAGCCTTTGCCTTGAATAATTTTTAGTATTTTCATTATTTCCATTATTTACACACACGTTAATTTGAGGGCATTCGCCATTCAGTGCAGACAGCCGGTCATTTGCTATTCTCCAAATATTTTTTTACGAGTTTCTCTTTAAAAATGCAAATGTTTTTCTCCTCCCTCCCGGCATTGTTTGTCGGACTGTTTTTGCCATGTTTATGTTTATGAAATATGTAGCACACGTCCATGTGGAACATGCGTCCGACAGTCGCTCAGTCTGTCAATGCCTCAGTCGCTCAGTCAGTCAGTTATGCAGGCAAGCGTGTCGCTGCAGTTGGGAAAATTCATTCAGCGAGTGTCACGCACAACCATAAGACTACTGTGCATTCATTCAGAGTTTCCCCAACCCCTCCCCTGCTTGTTGTTCTAGTGTCGCACAAATTGAGCCTTTACTGTGAGTGTGTGTCAGCATGGACTATGAAGAGGAAAATTCTTAGCATTCAAATGAGCATCGAGCACTGCACGCCCACCATTTGCCGCTCACTGCTCACTGTCAATTATGTGTGCGTTCGAAATAGTTTCGCTTTTCTGTTCTATTTCTGACGGGTGACAACAAGGCCTGTTCAATTCAGAATTCAGAACTCAGAAACTATGTTTTGCCTGTCATACGCGCTCGGTTCAAGGGTATTTTGATTAATGACTGAGCGACTCGAGTGACTCACTCGGCGGCCACAAATGCAGAATTACTGACACAGCCACTTGCTTCGCACCAGCGTAATCAATTCGCTTTTGGGTGCGTGGGAAAGTCCCTTTAATGCGCTTTTAATTGCACTGAATTCGGGGAAGGGATCCCAAATAATTACACTCAACTCTTGTAACGTAACCGAGGCAACTTTCACTGTTCACTGTAATTTAAAGCGATACCTCTTCCCCAGGGAGAACTCTTTGCCTGCAATTACAATCACAAAAACAAAAAAACGCATAAATTACGGCCCAAAATTGGCATCGAACAAAAACTTTATAAGGAAGTTGCCAGAGCATGCGACTGTTTAATTGAAGGCTACAAAAAAGAGCCGAGGCACCTACGTGTCGTATACGTAATTACAAATTTATGTGAACGTCGCTGGCAGTGTATAAAAAAACACAATTACACGACCGCATAAACCAGCGACTCGAATGCATTATGCAGCAGGAACAATTTGGTATGGCAAAGTATGGCGATATATCCACAAAGTGGCGATTTAAGGTGGAACATTTTAAATTTAAATATGGAGAGTACAGAACTGTTACATAGCAGTCTCTACGTAGACCACGTGTCTAAGTATAATTTGTAAACAATGGAAATGTTTAAAAGTTTGCCTAATAAATGTCCTATTAAGTATCGAATTTGGTACTTAATCTCAAATATCTAACTATAACTAGACAAATATAAATATATAAATTGTTAGTCTCTGTAACATATATCCAAAACAGAGAAACTCTTTCCTCCACACTCACCATTTTTCCATCATTCATTCACTCAGCCAGTCAGTTGCCTTTGGGGCACACTTGCCAAGACTTTATGCCGGTTTATGAGCAATCGAAATCAATAAGCTCGCGCACACTACAAATTTGTGCGGCTGGCAAACTGGCTGGTCGGCCCACGCCCGAAAATCTAAATCCAAAATCCGAATCCGAAATAAAAGCCTGCATTTTGCAATCGACTCTAATGAGGTGCGAAGAGAGGCGTTACAACGCCCCGGAGGAACAGAAACAGAAAATATTGTCAACAGCTTTGCTTACAACAGTTTGCACTTTCGGCTCCAAAGGGGACAGGGAGAGGTACATGCTGGCAGATACCGTATTATCTGAAGGCGACATCGACTTCGGCCCACTCGAAGCCGGGGGAAAACTTGCTCCTTGGACCGCAGGCCGGCGATGATGAAGCTATTAAATTGAAAATTATATGCCGGCATTCGGTAATTGGCCAAGTGCATTGGAATTAAGCCCGCTTTAGTGTCTCGCTGCGTTGCAATCGAGTGCAATTCGAGTTTGAGTGTAACAGCAACATGGTTGTTTAGCATTTATTAAAGCCCGGCATTAAGGCGGGGGCATTAACTTTAAATAAGTGTATGGTATATGCGGCTTACCTAATGGAATACCAATAAAAAATATATTATTTAATTAGGGAGTCCGTGGGGTTCATTGGGTGATTTTTAAAGGAAATGAAGTCTTACTTCGATATATATATAATTAATTATTAATGCACACAGTTATTTAGTTCGTAATAAACGTATTAAATTGCTTCTAATACCAGCTCTTATTTTATTAAGGCTTCTTAAGCAAATGAGTCTATAAATAATTTAAGTTTAAGTCGGTTCAAGGCTCACCTCGCTTTCTTTTATACTTTCCACTCGTAAAATAATTCCTCATCTCGAATTCCTACATTAAAAGCCCCAGGAAGCCAGTGGATTAGTATTTAAATTTCCTCAATATTAGCTCTGCTTAAACATACCCAACTTCGGCTTGGTTCGAACCAATTTCCTTGCTAGCCAAAAACTGCGAGCGTCTTCGTATGCATTATTCATTCCATTGTACTTGGCCTATGCATATCAAGTGAGGGAGAAATTTCACCGAATTTTTTGTTCGCAATTCTTGCCCGCGTTTAAAAATAAAAGCGCACAGCCCACGCCCACGGAAAAGCGGGAAAAATTCGTTCCTATGAAGGGAGGCGGGGCTATATGAGTACGTCTAATTGCTTCCGTGAAACGAAACAGACCAAGAAACCACATATCTGTGTGTACGCAACATTCTTATAATTCAAACAATGCCAAGGAAAGGCGAAAATGTGAAGATACTTTTCCGCAGAAATTCGTGCAGTCCAGAGAATCAAAGCAGAACGATGACGTCGGTTCTGGGTTGTTATTCTATTTTCCCTCCATAATTTCTCCTTTTTTTTTTGTGCGGCGAGAACGGGTAAATAAACAAGCACGTGAATTATAAAAATGCAAAATAAAACAAAACAAATCGCACAAACGAGGCGAGAAAATACTCATGTATGGCCCGAATCATTGTGGAAAAACTTGGCAAATTTTCCTCGCCCCAAGCGAGCTACGTGAGCGGCATAAAAAGATAAACCAAACCAGAGCCGAACCGATCCTGGGACAGACTGACTGATAGGTAAGACAATGGGCCAAAAGAACAAGTGGAAAAGCCAAGGAAACCGAAATGAAAATCTCCAGAATTGTTTGCTCTTGCCTTTTGTTTGGGCTCCCTCCCTGCTTTGCTCTGTTTGCTCTGCCGGCTTTAACGCCAAAACCCAATATTTATTCTTTTCGATTTACCCTTTCCGCAGCTCCCAAAGCCCGCAGTGGGAAAGGGAACCTTTTCCGCATCAAGTCGGATTTTTATGGCTAGAGCGTAAAGCGCACTGGTTTGTGGGCGTAATTGAAAATCTCCGACGATGAAATGGCCACAGCTAAATTTGTGAGGCAACTATTTAGTGCCGGTTCGACCAAATACAAAAAAAAAAAACAAAAAAGGAAACAGGAACACCAAAAAAAACCAACTCCCTCCTCTTCCTCTGATAAATCGCTGCCTGCAGGCCCTCGACTTGGCTGCGGCCCATGCGGCGTATGCGCAATTTGTGCTGCACTTGCGAGGGCTTTTACCCCAAAATAAAACTGTCGAAAAGAAGACTTGCGGGCATTTGCCAAACCATTCGAGACGAGAGTCGAGATCTGGCGTCCAATGGATTTTATTTCCCTTTTAACCGAATCACTGTGTGTGGGTTTGTGAGTCTTGGCGCAGAGTTAGGCAAATATTGAAGCACTGAACACGTTTCAGGTAAATTGCAATTTTATTGTTCCACCTCTTGGCATTGTTCGCAGATGGAGATGTTACAGAGTCCGTTTTAAAGTTGATTTTAGTACTGCCAAAGCGTCAGGAAATTATATTCATTAAGGGATGTATATGAGTTAAAATAGATACTATATGAAAGTATAATTAAAATCCCTCATTAGTAAGTCCTGTTCTTTTTTATTTTATTTTCTATGTACTCTCCCTTTAAGACCTTTAAAGTATTTATATTAAATTCTAGCCTTGAAACATAGAAACTTTTCCATTTATCCTCCGCTTCGTCTTAGCTTCAATATTTAAATTTAATACAGAACTATTTCGAAGGAGTTTTAGTGTACTGTTTAAATTGAAATTCTCTCACTCTTTGCCTAGTTCCCCTTCTGTTTGTATTTAACAATTAGCCATATTGCAAGCAGCTATTTGCAGAGATCCTATTAAAAGCCAACTATGCCAATCGTTGGCTAATCCCATCGGCTGGCACCTTTAGTCCTCTAGCAATTTAATAAACATTTACAAGAGGATGAAGGGCGGCGAGGTTGTAGGTGCTACGTGGTGCTAGTGGAGAACCAGAGCCTTTATTGTTGTCATGCAATGCGCAAACACAAAACTAATTGAATTTTTCGTAGCTCTCCTCTGCTTCAGTTACGAGTATTTTCTGCAAGTCAGCAGGGGCGTGGAGAAGGGTTTCCATTGTCTGAGCACCGTACGTGCCACAATTCCGAGTTGTCACGATGCTGCTCTGGGTCGGCTGTTTGCTGCTGATACTGCTCCGAAACATAATCAACATATAATTAAAAGCCACTAACATGCAACAAAATAC